>JAMKCH010009940.1:0-27874 GCA_023653785.1 Ophioderma brevispina
AAATGAGACAACATAATTAAATATTAGAATTATTTGACCCAATGCATCTTTAAGTTCAATCCACCTCCCAAAGGTATGTAGCCCAGTTTTGTGTTTAAAGGTCATGGGTAATTAGTTTTCATATGTACACAATTAGGCCTATGTGTGTATAGTAACAGATTAAGACAAATGGTGGTCAAAATTAAAAATCATTTTAATTTAGAACTTGATAATTCGGGTAACCGCAAGTGAATTCCTTGCCAGGTAAGGCCAAGATCGGCTGGGTGCCCTATCTCAAACCATGACTCATCATATGGAAGACTAACACAATTTACAGCACAATTTTTGTATTTACACTCTCCTATAATCATCAATCCTTAATTTCAGCTCCAATCCTACACAACATTATCCAATCTTATACCCAAGATTTGCCTGGAAGAAAATGGGTAAGGTGTAATCATTCTTATCTATGCAAACAAATGCAAATGATCCTAAAATTTTACATTGCCTGTGATTTTGGGGGCCTCAGGAATATTTTTGGAATGTTTTTTTTGGGGGCTGGGGTCAGGGGGAAATTCATGTTACGTAATTTAAAATGCTTACCTGTATTGTCTCATCGTGTATATTTCCACATGGGAATCTGTAACCAGACCACTTCTCTGTTGAGTCTGTCTTTCCTTCCTTCAAATGACTTGGAATCAACCCCTACCCTGTTCACAAATTTACAACCAACAAAAACTTGGTATACCTTTTAGCCTTTTCATCCAATTATCATGTTGTTCAATTTGTAAATAGCATACATAACAGTTTTGCCACTTTTTAGGACTACACTTGGAAAATAAAATGCCTTAGTGGAACGTGAAATTTTGATGGTGGCCATCCAATGAAAGCATGATTATGTTCCTGTCAGGAGAGCACAACACAAGTGCAGACAAATTTGAGAGTGAATACATCTGTTGGGCTGCTCGACAAGACTTTCTTGGAGTAACACCCCACACCAGTGGAGTAGAATTGGCTATTATTGTTATAATATTGCCATTGTTCTTTTCTTTTTTCACTTTAACATTAAAGCTTATCAAAGTTCTCCAAGCATGGCCAATCCTTTAGATATGTCTATCTGCACATAAATATCCTTGGAAATCATTTGACTGGCACGGTTACCAAGGAGTTGAGGAGAAAAGGATCGTGACTAAAATGGTCCCTTTTAACCTCTTCTAAGCAGATAGGAACTTGAAATCAGTTCACCAAAGACCACTTAGTGTTTCAAATTCAAGCCAAATTGTTAACCGCTTCAAAAAAATCATATTCTTCGTTTAAAGGTGGGGTGTTCCGATTTATGTTATTTGTTTCTCTCTTGATTGAGAGCCCTGGCACTTTCTCACATACACCCATCAAGTACCATGGGAAACAAACTTGCGGTTTTAATGGTAGACCAATAATGCTGTGTCAAGCCCTATTCAATACTGTGCTAATATGATGGTTAACCCTAAAAAGCGGGGTTTTTTGTTTATAATCTTGGGATGAAATGGATTTTAGGGCTCAAATTTCACGACGACAATGAGAAAAACATACGGTCTTCATCTGATATAAAAATCGATACTACTTTCCGGGTAACCAGCAGGTGGGTCTCAAAGACGATCGTAACATGCACCTTTAATTCTAGACTTTGTTACCTGCAACTTGCACTTACAAGAGACATTTCCTGATTATTTCTCCTTTTTTTAAAATATGGGAAGCATTACTTTTCATAAGCTACTAAACCTGATCTCTCTGGTGTCAAATGCTCGAACCAATGTCTATCAGTTCTGGTTTAAATTGAGGCATAGTGAAGGGAGCACTACGGACTCTCTTTACTGGAAACTCCTGAAATCAACTCAAAATGAATCACAATATAACTGTTCCTCTTCTTTAAGGTCAATCCAACTCTGCCTTGTGGATGTATATCTCCTGCAGCTGGATACAGCAGTTTCAGCATTCCTTCTTTTTTTTCTCTTTCTTCTTTGTACATTTGGTAACAAGACCGGTTTACACCAGACACAAACTTGGTATATGCATCGTGGAATTTGTTACAAGTTGACCATCTGAGACAATCATTTGATTTTATTTAACACTTCTGAACAGCTATGTTATTACGTAATTCCTATTTACCAATACACAAGACCTTATACGTGTAGCATGTTTGCAGTGCGAGTGCACAAGATTGACGGTCTCTCTTTGTCTTTGAAGCGAATTTCATCAATCCAGGTCCCTGCATCTCATTGTGTACCCATTCCTGAGGGCCTTCTTTCCTTAGAAGGTTAAGATACTGGAACATATGGCATATTATGTCATCCACAGATCTGCAACAAAACAAAGTGCCATCAGATTGGATGATTTAAGCGCGATATAAAAGAATGACCATCCACATCCTCTAGCAATTCAATCTGTTTTAAGTTAAACATCCAATTATCTCAAAAACTAAGATCTACTATTAAGTAAATGATTACAACTACCATGTGTTCCCATAGAACTTGGATGATGTAGCAGATATTAAGAATAAGACCATAATTTCCTGCATCAGGTCTGCTATCAAATACTCAATGGAAATCTCAAATAAAAATAAGGTTTTTACATATCTTAATATATTGTGAAAACTTTTGAAATTTCATTTAAACATTCTAAAAGACTGGGTCACATCTCATCCCTATAAATAGCACTGTATTAGAAAGAAAAAATGCAGATTCTGTAATTTTTATTAAGCAACATAAGGTAAGAGTACAAAGACTGCCATAGATGAAGGTGTCCATAATGAAACTTGAACTTTTTAATGAACTGCCAGCTCTTGACCCAGACTGTTGACTTTACATAATGACATCCAAGTATATAGATTACTGTTCAAAGTATGTACTAAAATTCTTTCAAAAAAAATATAAACATCAAAATCTCTGAAGGGTGAAACATGCGTTAAGTACACATGCCCTGCCCCTACATTCCTTCACACTTACCAAGTCCTCTTCACTGAGATCGACATTGATGATGAAAAAACATAATCCATGGCTCCTTCTTTAGCTCCCCCACACAATGTATTGACCCAGCCTGCTTTCAGCTCAGACAGGAGACTACCACTTCCGAAATCATGACCCACTAAATGACCTAGGTAATGGGCAGGCTGAGAAAGTAGAAAGAAGAACAGCAAATCAATATGGGTATAGAAAAGTGGGTCATTCCACCAGGTTGGGCCGCACTGTGTGACATTACAAGGAATATGTAAAATGGGCATAATTTCAGTGTCAATTGCATTATTAAATAGGGTATAAATTGATAGTAGGAGGTCGGTGAAAATGTTATTAACTCATTACAAAAGCCATGACCAACATCGATTTTAAATTTTTTTTTGAATTTTCTAGTGTGTAATTGCCATAGACCTTTTCGGACATAACAATGGACACCACTTCCATGTTACCTCTTACTGCACTGTACTCAAAACTCTGCTTTTAAACATTATTCTGAAAACATTTTCATTTTACCAAAGCCATACCCAAAAATACTTTAGATAATACATTTGATGAAAATTCTCTCCACTACATAGTTAGTAGCGATTAAGTTTGGAACTGCTGTTCGAACGTAACAGTGGACACCATGCATGGTTTTAAAAAAAATATCACTTTATTAAATGAGCATACATGATCAATCCTTTAAATATTCTACAATATTGTTGATACACACTTTGATGTATGGGACACTTGGACACTTTTTATCCAGATACTTTGCAGACAACAAGAAAATGTTTCAAAATTTGCAGACGTAACAGTGGACACACCACGCCCCCAATACACAATATCCTCAGCTAAAACACAAAATACTTAATTGCTCTCACTGTGAATGGTTTGATGTTGTGAACTGCAATGTTACAAGTAGTGACTGTATGTCATTTTGAATGGAATTTTAAGGTAAATTAGTAAATTCTGATGCCTCTAAAGTGTACTAAAAGGGACACCACTGTTTCGGGGAACCCTCATGTTTGAACTGGATCTAACTATGCAATTTTGGGATAACTCTGGAAAAAGGAAATGAATATCATTAAAAGGGCCATTCTTCGGCTCACGTTTGTGAGCCGAAAACAGGAAATGTTGATTCAACCGCAGCTGGTTTGGGCCAATTAACCAATCTGTTAATTCCTTTTTTGTATAATGAAAAACCTTTAGACCAAGCCAACCAAAAATATGTTTCCACTTTCGCCGGATTAGTTATTGCCATTGGGGCAATAAAGTTCGGTCACTTTTTGTGCCCGCTCATACCAAAATGTATTTTTTAGAATTTCAAACTTCAACTGAAAAATTCTGTGAATATTTAATAAGTACTATCACATTCTTATATTTATTTCAGAGGACATTGGTATGGTTGTCATTACAACATTTTGTATTTTAAAACAGCAAACTTTACTTATAATTTAGACAAATTTATATCACTAAGTACGGACACGGGGTGTGTGTAACATTGGTGGTTACTTGTGTACATCTCCATTGACTTATACCACAAAATTTGATGACAGTGTTAAGGAAATATGTCATGATTCTGAATAATTTTGGAAAATTTGGTATGGATGGACACTTAGTAACGTAGAATTACATAAAATCAGAAATAAGTTGAAAATTGTCCAATTTGTTGAGTATTTGCCCTTTTAATTTCTTCCAATTTCACCGCCCAATAGCTTACTCGCAAACGATTTCTGAAAATCCACATCGGCAGGCAAATGGTACGTTCAAAGTGATGGCCATACATATTTACGGTCTTTGTGACCATCATAATCGCAGTGTTTGCCACTTCAATTAATCTTACACACCACGAAATAAACAAAATATGTCATTCTGTAACTTTTTTCTAATTTTATTATTACTTTCTTAATCCATCATATTACATTGTCATAACATACAATTCGAGTACACACAATGTTTTGGTGCACACTTTGACGTCGCGAGTTGGGCGCTTTTGATCAAAAATAAGCCGTGGGCAAAAAATCCGCCCGTTTTCTTCGTCTTTCAAAAAAGGCAAAAATTAAAAAAAAAAACTTTGTTAATTTTACATCAAATTGTATTATTTTTTTTTTTCGGGAATTCGTGATGTATGTACAATATTTTATGAATGTAGTCAAACTGAGCTTGACAAAATCTTGACAATTTCCGTTAAGTGCACACCAAAATGAATTTTAATAAAATCTGTGTATTTCCATATTCTCAACTATTTCAAACACTTTTCATTACAATGTCATCAAAATTATAACTTGCAAAGAGCAATCTACTCCTATAAGCAGATTCCTTTGGTGAAATAGTGCACGTCTGCTAAAGTTGGCAACTTCGCCCCAAACTTTCAAAGCACATGGGAAATCATTTAACCAGTCTTTTAATTAAAATTAATTGTTTTCTTGTTTAAACTGATCATATTCATAGTTTTTAACTGATAATAAAAGTTACACTGCTACCTTCTCAAATGACCAGAAATTTATGTTCCCTTCCATCTAAATGGTGAGTGTCGGTCACGTGGTGTGGACAGTAATGAGCACACCATAACTTGTGCAAGAGGAAATATCTCAACCATTTATTTAGTATAACGGAAGGTACATATAAACGGGCTTTTGACATGAAATATTAACATTACTGAGACAGTGGTTTTCTAGTAATAAAAATTCTTTGTTTTTTGGTCACGTGTGTGACATACCAAAGTCCAATTACAATCTCTTTAATACTTGTCTATTTCCGATAAATTTGTATTTTTTCAACATAATTTTAAAATTGAAGTCTATGTGCAATACTTTAGGCAGTATTTCAAACAAAATGAAAATCTAATAAAACTCCGAAGCAAAATGGTGAAATAATCTCACTTCTTTTATCCCCCAAATATTAAAGACGTTTCATTATGCAAGAGGGTGTTGAGTTGACCATATTGTGTGAAAATATCATGCATGAAACTTGGAAGGATTATTAACATGATCAATAATATTTGCAATACGCCATTAACATTAATTTTTTAATCAAAAAGGTTTACTTTTTTGAAGAATGCCCAAATTGGTACAGTATTGTTGTAAAATGATAAAACAGGAAGGTAAAATAATCATAAATTGTCCTAAATTTGCAATAATGTACAGTTTTTTTGTCCACAAATTTAACCTAACCTCTTTTTTTGAGGCACTTCCCCCCCTAAAAAATTTTTCTTATTACGAAAAATCTGAAAAAATAAAGCGTAAATGGCAGCATGTTTGGTATCATGTTAAATACCTTATAAATACGTATCAATGGCATAAAAGTACTTCTGAAAATACTTTGGCATCTAAAATCATTGAAAATTATATTCCTAGGCTATAGCAAAATATTCAAAACACATGTTTTTATAAATCATATAACTGAGCCTGATTCTTTCCAAGTTGACTGAAATATATGCATTTCCCTTCTGAGAAGTGGAAATGCCCCAAAATACAGTTTAGCACCCCTAAAAGAGAAAATGGACTCTACCAGTGACCCCAGGTCCACACCCTGTCGCCATGAACTCTTGGCCCGCAAATTCGCGTTGTTGTGCATCAAGTAGGGATCCAAACGCCACGGACTGAAAGGCAGACCGACAATCTCATACATCGTGGGGTCGGGCGCGGGAAATGGGAGGAGGTAAAACGGAACAAAATCTAAAAACAAAAAAAAAAAAAAGATCGGCACAAGAATGAATGAAAGGAAATCAAAATAGGGAAGGCATAAACAGAAAAAAGAGAGAAGTGTCATGTTGACATGCTGGAATATTAGTAAAATCACATTACACAATAACTGTCTCTTAAACGGATGTGATATAATAGTCAGATACACTAGATCAGTGACAGTGTGGCATCCCTTTACACCATGTTGACATGAAATAATATGCATTCCCCGTTGAATGAATAATTCAACACACCAGACGTTCACTCATCGGAGGTGGAGCATGAATATCTCAGATAAGGATGCAGTCAAAGGTTGAATCAAAAACGCCAGAGCACAAAAACACATGGAATCTTGATTTCTGCAAAAAAGTCAGGAAGCCAATAACTCACACTCGACAGTGGAGAACACCAAGGGTGAGTAACTGGACCTTAGACTTTATAAAAAAATGTGTTTAAATGACCTAGCCAAGTTTTTTTTGAGGGAGCAGAGCCGATAATCCCGCAGAGAAAACCCCAGCCTAAGGAATAGGCGAAATTAAGAACTCTGAACTGGAATGGACGTAGGCCCTGTGCCAAAGGGCCTAAGCACCCCCGCGGCAAAGCGGATACAAGGCTTCACAAGCCTTCAAAAACTGAGGATCCGGGAGGGAACCAGAGAAGCGCAATGCGGACCCGCGTAAAGACATGGGGCAAAGAAGCCTAACCCCCAAAACCAAGGAGCGGCCCCCTAGAAGGGGGGACCGATCAGAACACCACAATTAACCCAATGGGAGAGACCCGGGGGAGATAAAGGTTTTAGATACTGAATAAGGCTAAAGGCCCCAGCCTCGACGAAAGACCGACCCTGACCCTGGAGAAGAAGCTATCAAGAGAATTAAATCTCTGAGCTAATTCACCGTGGAATGTGGGGGGGGGAGGGGGGAAAAACCCCGAAAGAGAAATAAAGGCGAGGATTAGAGCGACACCGCACAATGGGCTTTTCGCAAAAAAAATTCGCCGATAAAACTCAGATCCCAGAGGGAGCTAGCTTTTTGGTCGGATCGGGACGCCTTTCGGAGTCAATGGAATGAACCAGCGTCACCGAGACGACCCAAACAACCTCGACTGTGGTAGACTGAGGCTAGCCGACCGAAAAATCCCAGACAACGGACGTCGGAGACGGCAACAAATCCTCAAAATAAGCACGAAAATCCCACCCAGGCTGTCACAGCAGGAGATTGCGGGAAGGACGATTCAGGCCTCAACTCTGAGGTAAATAGACCGAGTAAAAACGAAGCAGACCTCCGCAATACCGGGAGCGCGGCGCCAGAACCTGGCAACCGAAGAGCAGTCAAAGCTAGATTTATGATCAAATAGTCACTCCCCCATATCGGCAGAATCAATCCCCCGGCCCGAAGGTAGACAAAGTGGGGGAAGCACCGAGAAGTCTACCATAGGGGAAAAACCCAGAGGGTTAGCTCTGCAGAAACACGAGTCCAGCCCCGAGCGGCGACTCGAGCCGAGAGCCTGCTTAATGCTCGGGAAGCCCGAGCAGAAGCCTAACCATTGGCGACTGCAGCGAGAACAGGTGACAAAGTCGTGAACAGAAGAACCCCTAACATGAGGAACTTCTGGACCTAACGACAATCGATATCGAGGCGCAACAGGTAGCCGCGTAGCCCACTCCGTCTCCGGCAGAGGGATTCCCCCATAAAATGCCCTGGGCAGCACAGTGGCATCGACACGATACTCCCTAGAGAAGAAAGTGAAGAGAGCCACCAGAGAGGTGCCACCCAAACGGGCGGATACCGACTAAGAATCACCGGAGCCTCGCGAAGAGGGAGTACCAACTCGACACCAATCTCGAACGTTAGACATGGAAGAAAGACTCACAACGGGGGTTTTACGCCCCAGAGGCATTCCCACAAGGGAGCGAGAAGCCTCCCAACCGACTTTAAGTCCAGGCCCCCACCCCCCCCCCCATAGACTCGATCAGACTAGAGGCCTGAAGCCCAGGAACCTCACTAGGCCCGGCCGAGCCCCAACGTAGGCCCCGGACAGGCCAACGCTAAGCCCGTACGGCGAGCCCCAACGAGGGACACAGCCGACCGAGTCCAAGCCCGAGTCCAAGTCCCCCGAGAGGAAGACAGCAGACCAGGCCTAGCCAGCCGGGAGCCTAAGAAATGTGCAAGAACGTCAAGGAAGCCCTTATCTCCCGAACAGCGGGAGAAGGGGCCCACGTCAAGACACCGACCAATAGTGGGCAGTGTCCAGGCCAAAGTCCAAAGACCTCTAAGGCTAGCCCAAGGGCGAGAAGTACGGCCTGGGAGCACAGGTAAGGTTAAGCAACAGAGCAACCAGCAGCCCATGACAAACCGAGCCCAGGCCAAACAGTCCCAGAAGGGGCGAGGCAGCCACCTGTGTGGGAGCCGAGCCCAATAAGGGAACCGAAGCATCAGCGTCAAGACTTAATGACCAAAGCCCGAGACCGCACAGAGCAGGCTAGGCCCGTGAGGCACCATCCGGCATGTTAGACCGAGTCTCGCGCCCGCAGAACGTTGATGACGGATGGCAAGGGAAAAACAGCCAAGACTCGATGTTCAGGTTCCCCGTACCGGGGGGTAACGCCAAGGGGAAAGGACATAAAGCCCCTACCCCAGACCTAGGCCGACCTAGTAGCCCTGGGGGGGGGGGGCACGTCCGACCAGCACAGGCACCAGGCCTCAAAAGCCCCCGAAGGGGGCCCAATGTAACACACCAAGCAGCAGGCTCAGCCCTAGGCCAGAGGCCAGGCCAGGCAACGGCTGCCCTGACAAGTGGTCAGCCAAGCGCATGGAAAGCACCAGGGCCAGCTACCCCGAATGGAGATAAGGGTCTAAGTCGAGTAGCGAAGGCTAGCTACGAAAGCCAAGGCGGAGGTCAAAGTACACCAAGGCCAAAGGCAACGACCTCCCAAGGAAGTCTGGGGCTAAAGACCCAAAGACCGTTATCACGCCAATGGATACAAGGTCTTGACCCAGGGGAACAGAGACTAACGCCATACGGCAATGGTCACTAGGCCCGGCTCTGGAGCGACGCTAGGCTCAGCTGATCCCAAGGATGGTAGCAGCGAAGCTGCCTCATAGCCCAAATCCAAGTTCCCCACGGGAGACAGGGACTAGGCTAGTAGCAGTAAGCCTAAAGCCAGAGCCTAAGAGCAGGACCGCCAAGGGCCTAGGAATGGCCTAGCGCCTAACTGCCAGAGACCAGAGGCCCAAGTCCCTTATTGTGCGCACAGAACTGGCCCGGATTAGCACCGCAAAGGAGCTAGGCTACGGGGCAGCAACTGTCAGCCGCCAACAGCCGGCAGCGACGGCAGCGCCGGCGGCCGAGCTGAATAGCCATGGAGGGTAAGTAAAACAGGCCCAAGGCTAACCAAGCTCCGAAGGGAGCCCGAGCAGCAAAAGCAAACCCCCGCGTAGCGGGGGCAGTGTGCACAAAGGCTAATGCTGGGCCCCCGTGAAGCTGCAAGCTATACACGGCAGGTGCGACCCACGCCCAGGCCGAGGCGGTCTAGGCCCGCCACCCGTCAGGGTAGGATCACCCTAAGCGCACCCATCCAGAAGATGGGGGACCCTGCATGCAGAAGCTAAAGCAACGACGGGGCAAAAGACGCAGTAACCCCCGGGACTACACAAATCTGAGAGGGCTCACAACCCAAGGCAAGGCAACATGCCAGCCAGATAAGGGGTTAAGCCACCCAGCTAGGCCGACCCGCCTCGCGGGGCCCTGCCAAAGACAGACTTGGATGACCCTAGAGAACCCCGAGACCTACGTCGCCCCGAAGGGAGGCCCGAGAGCCAAAGCGGTGCGACATCACCGCAAGGGAGACAGGTCCCGGCGCCGAGAGTTGACAGTCAACACACGGCAGCGGACAGCAACAACTCGAGCGACATCCCCGTAAGAGGGACCATCGCAATGGTTAAGGCCGAAAATCAACGCCACGACTGCGGATAAACAGCCACCATGCAGCGCACCCCTGCGGGAGGAGACACCAAAGTATTGAATGGAAACCAATCAACCCAAGCCAGTCACCTCCGAGAGGTGAGACGCTATAAAAGGGATGAGTACTCCGCGCCCGAAGGGGAGAACAGCCCCTAAAAGTCCGGAGTCCACTAGCTATACAACCCGCGAAGAGAGACTTATAGCGACATAGCTACGAACGGGCAACGCAGCGCGCCCAGAGAGGGATGCTGCAGCCTGCACTGACCCCCCGTGGAGGCAATCCCCCGGGCTGCCCCACTGGGCACCGAGAACGGAAACACCAACGGGGGTGTGCCGTAATGTAAGAACCGATCGGGAACTCGCCACAGCCGGACGACCGCACCATAACCGCACACGGTACCACCCCGCATAAGCGTGGACCAGCCTGGGAAGCGCCGCACGCCCCACCTAGCCCGTAAGGCTGGTGAAGGCATGCAGCCCAGCCAGACGAACCCCGCAGTGGCTTAGCAGCTCGCCATGCGGGGTGTTCCGTAACGGCTGAACCGTAGCTGGACCGTATCGTGACTATCCTGCACCAGTACCTCACACGGGTCAACCGGACCGCGTAAAGCGTGGAACCACCTTCAAGCGCCGCGCTCCCGCACCTAGCCCGTTAAGTCCTGGAAGCATGGCAGCACAGCCATATTGACCCCGCGTGGGCTAGCAGGCTAGCCATGCGGGTGTGCCGTAACGCTGACCGTATCGGGAACTACTCTGGACGATCTGCACCATAACCGCACATTGGACCCCGCGTCGCTGGGGACGAACTGGCGAAGCCGCCGCGCGCGCCACCTAGCCCGTGGAATGCCTGGGGAAGCATGCAGCACGAGCCGGAGGATGACCACCGCGTGGTCTAGCGGCTGCCCATTCGTTGATTCAGTTGAGCGTAACCGACAGCCCGCGGCGCCCCGTTAGGGGCGGCCGAGGGAACCAACCTCGGCACGGGTCGCAGAGTCCGAGAACCCCTAAACCACGAGCGCCGGTTGTCGGTACTGGCGATGGATCGGCCGAGAAAACCCGGGCGTCACCAGTGCCAACACACCCCACCGGAACGGACTGGCCATCCGCCCACTCCCTCAGGGAAATGGCAGAGCAACCCACGCCACCTGCACCGACAAACAACATCTAAATCAGGGCAGCCATCTCCGGCAGCTTGCTAGCCATGCAAGCCCCCGAGGGTAGCCTACCGACTAGCACAACTTAATCCCCCTCACTTCCATACCGGGATGTCGCATCCGCCAAAATCCCCATGGGAAAAAAGGCAGAGCAGATCGCGCTAGCCTGCACCAGAAAAGCCCCTAGGGGCTAGACCAGGCGAGCCAGCGGCCGGTAGCGAGGTAGACTGGCGAAACTCCCGAGAGAGACACGTCCTACTAACACGCCATGAATAGCCGAAGCTAACATCTTATGTGCTCCCAAGAACTGGGCCGCCTTGGATAACCTCGGACGGAACCCAACACCACCCCCCTTTCGCTCGTCTCCGCTCGAACTTCCACTCTGGAGCTCATTTACAGCTGTCAACTAAAGTGTCTCATGTCATCTCCAGCTAGACTTAGACAGGGAAACTGTGGAAAACTGCGAACCATTGAAAACAGAAAGGCCACCGCAAAAGAACGAGCACCAAACGGAGCGACAGCGGAAGCGAGCACCGTATGAACGCACGGAGAAAGAGGGTCGGGGGCGGCGCGGGGTGAAGCGAGCCAAATGGGCGAGCGTGTCGGAACGAAAACGAACGTAAAAACCAAGGCGTGCCGCGTTAAGACCCGGCCCGCCAACACTGAGACAAAGATACCGTCGTGGTAAACATAGTCACACACGGTAAAGAATTATCCAAAGTCAGTTTTCACATATTTTATGTAAAATACAACGAGGCATAACAATAAAAATATATACACATACACCCAAAAGAACTGTTTAGTGATAGTATAACAACATACAAAACATAACAGCTCCACAAAGCAATGCATCCAAAGCACGCGACACGGTGCGGCAATGGCTGCCTTTGTTTTCCCGTTTTATTTCCCGCTATACAAATCACATGACCACAACCGCGCAAAATGATACATAATAAAAGCTCCCCGACGGGCGTTAAAATCTCCGTATAATTCCGACCCAGAGTAAGCGCGTTTATATCGCAATATATAATCCAAATAAATATTCCCGATAGTTATGTATAGTAGTAGGCGAATTCCGTTTGAGACGACTATCAGTCCAGTATCATATCTCAGATAAATTTGACTGCCAACAGAGCTGCGATTCGTCCGTCTTGGTACGACAGCCAAAACGTATGGGAGAGTTATGGTCGACAGGGTTTGACCTGGGTCACTGGTCGAATCATTTTCATCTTGTAGGGGTGCTAAAATGGTATTTAGGGGCTTCCACTTCTCGAAGGGACAATGCATATATTCAGTCAACATTGGTGGTAAAGGAAATAAGTTCATGTAATATTTATGGTTTGTTCCAACCTGTGGAATGACCCAAGTAAGATTTTCAATTTGACTCTGTTCGGAGTCACTACTGAGCCATTCAAATTCCACCCTCTTTTAATTTAAAATGGCTTAACTAATCTACACAGCCACATTCTTCCTTACATAGGGGTGGGCAAGTATGAACTTTTGTAAAACGAGCATATTTTATGGCCCTTTTAGCTCCTGAATGAATCAGGCAACTTTTAATTTAATACAAATTTTTAATTTTCAATTGTTTAATTTTTTAGGTTGGTTCCTGAGAGTATTAAGTATTTGTACATGAAGTCAATAGGCTTTTCTGCTACTTTTTGAAAACCAAAAAGCAACATGATATTTCAACCTGGATTTTGCTAGAAACTCAACCACTCGGTCTTTATAGGTTTAGGCAATAATTGTCAAGAAAAATAGTCACATTTATTGTCAATGGCAGAATCTATATATTTTTTCCAAATTCTCTTCATTGAGAGGGCAATGCAATGCAAAGACAACCACAACAAAGACCCAAGTTTGTGATTGAGTGACATTGAAGGAGTCTTTGTTGTAAGGTCAAGCCTTTTGCAACCAGTTACATAACTTGCTACTACCTGTGAATGGTACTGGGGTTTTTATACACCAGCATGTCCATGTGTGGTACTATTATTATCATATAGTAGTCCATAAGCCAGTTTTCTTACCAACCCCCGTGGAAGAACCGCCGCCTAATGCATAGGCCGCGGGCCCGAAGGGGCTGGCGAGGAAATGGGCCTTGAAAAAAAAAAATTCAAGTTTGTTGCACCCACCTGGTGATTATTTTCCAATATATAACCTTAACAGGGGGTGTCCCCCTGACTAGATTAGTATGTTTCCGCCCCGAAATGTGTCACCTTAGCGCATATGCCTATTTCAAATGGCCACCATTGCTTTATGACAAACTGCTATTGGTATTTTCGTTATAGATGAGAACTTTGTCTTGGACTAAACAAGAAGTTTTCACCTCCCAAGTGGGCTTAACATTAAGTGTCCAATAATGGCCGCCAGAAGGAGTCATGTTTTGGTTAAATGTACTAAAATTGCCAATGATGGGGTGAGAATGCGAGTAATACTTTGAAAGCACCAAAAAGATAATTGATGACATTTGTATATTGCGGACATGATCTAAACTCATGATGGAGGCCGTTATACCTGCTCCGGGGGACATAAAACAAGAAGAAAAACGCCCCTGCACATCTTTTTCGACATAAAAAGAACCATAAGGAAAACTATTGATAACATTTTTCCGCAACCTTCTCTCGCACTTCTGGACAATTGCAGACCACTCAACACTAGTCGACGCCGGGAAGGAAGATGATCTCGGCAGTAGAAAGGGAGAAGGAGCTGGTGGTACAAGTCAGAAACAAAGATAGCACTTGATGTGCTCGAAAGAAAGTTAGGTCACCATATTTAAATTTTCCTTCTACATATAGACAACTTTTTCACTTCTTCATAAACATAGTTTGCATTTTTAATGGGAAACACCTATGACGTAGGTCATATGTAGTCCTAAAATACAGTCCACACCCATTTATTATGATTTTATTGTATTAGGTTGATATGAGCTGTTGTCTTCCTGTGAACTATTATAGAGTCAGTTTAAACTATGTTATATAGCCCAAGCAGTAACCAGCTATTGTGATAGCACTCTCTTGGACATGTCAATACCCCACTTTAATATTTTTTACATCTTGGAAATGATTTAGGGGCATTATTAGAAAGTGTTGTTTAATAACATCGAAAAGATGGTTAGGGCTGCTTTTCTTCCTGATTTACGTACTCTAGAGCAAATATAATCACCGCCATCTTTAAAAACAAGCTTGTACGTAAAATATAAATGCCATAAATTCTTTTTGGAGCTCCCAAAATATCACCCAGGTTCTTATTTCAACAATTTGCCATTTTAAGTTCATTTAGCAAAATATGCCTCTTTGCGGCAGCCATCTTGGCCATCTTAGATGTGTAAGCCCCCTTTAGGAAGTTAAAAACTTGGTATCGCGTAGTCGTGGATATAATTTCTATCTGTATTGAAATTATAATGGCGGTTTTCCATAAAACAATAGCGGCCATTTTGAAATGGGCAGAACAAGCTAACGTGCAGCTTTTCTGAGCGGAAACATACCTCATCCTAGTCAGGGGGACATCCCCTTCAAGGTGATATATGGGAAAATTAATCACCAGTTGGGTGCAATGAATGGAAAATCCAATGATGGCAGCTTATGGACTATAGTAGCATGCAACTCATTGTGTGTAAAGAGGTGTATTCCTGTTTCTATAAATCATTTAAACCGTTAGGGGAAAGTTGTAGCTGTGCTAATGAGTGACTACACGCCCTCTGCAAGGTAAAGACATTTTTTCTTTATTCTAGACAATCATGAACTTGGTTATTTTGGAAACCTATGGTTTTACAAAGGGAGGCAATATACCTAGCACATGTGCGTGTTACATAGTTGTCATTAGTTTTTATGTGGCAAATAACTAATTTAACCTAAATATCCCATTGACTTTATGTACAAGACTTAAAATCCATAGAACCAACTCAAAACTTTATCTTCAGTGAAAAAGCTTGCTAGATTCTTTTTCAGGAGCCAAAATGGTCATAGAATCCACACGATTTAAAAAAGTTGTAACTTGCCCACCCCTACTTACAGTGTAACCTAGAAATGTTGCTACTCCATGTGTACTCTTAGATCTACTTCAATGGTACCTCTTGATGCATTTTTGATGAAGGACCTAAAGCTAAGTATTTGTGAAGTACACAAGCCACTGGGTGCACATCAGCTATGTTTTCTTAGTGCATGTGTACCTAGGTTGATGGATATGGCAGGAGTGTGAGAGGCCATGGACAAACAATGAGGAAAAGGGGAAAAAGAGGGCAAAAGGAGTAAAAATGCCAAAAACAGGCTGAAAATCAAAGAAAAAGCTAAATTTTGGCACTAACAAAATTTCAAAAATGAGGAAATGCTCTTAAACAAGGAAATTTCACACCCCTGATATGGCCACTTTCATGGCCAGCAATGAAGTACCCATACAGGGAGGTACTCTGTGGCTACTCCATGGGTACTTCCAAGGTTCTCCTATGAAGAATATGGCTGTGTAGGTTCTTTCATGAAGTACATGTGAACATAACATCACCCGTGAAGTTGCAGTAGCAATATCATAGCTTATCCATATTTATCTTTAAGGTAGGATCATCGGATAAAATGGTCTTACAGAAAAATGACTATAAAATCAAAACCCCTGAATAAATTTAGTCCAAACTAGACTATGGTAAGGATTGAACTCTCCTCCACAATTTTGTGCAGTTTCAAGACTGCATGATTTGTTTTAGTGTTTTTATTTTTTTTTAAATCCCTAATTTTTACAATAAATAATTTTTCCCAGCCTAAATGGAAGGTGCTTTTAAGCTGAAACTTTAAAGATGTGTGTATAAACAAAATACCTAAAATCTCACGTTGGCTTTTTTGAATCAAGTGTTTAATTCTTTAGAAAAAAGAATTTTAAGGAAAAATAATTTAGGGACAATTAAAAACACCTATTATTTCAATAGAAACACTCATATCTGCAAAATCTAACGTGAGATGAGATTTTAAATTTGCTTCTACTTTCATATGACACCTTATTCATCACAAGGGAGTTGTAGTTTCTTCTAGGAAAAAAATTATGAAAAGTGGTACTTCAGTATTTCTAGAAATACTTCAACACAAAAAAAAGTGTTATTTGCGACACCTGTTTTTTGCTTTTTATGAACACAGAAAATAAAAAAATTGTATGGATTTTGATATTTTTTTAAGCAATTAACAACAAACATCAAAAACTATAACTCATCAATTACTGAGAAAATTTAAAATAAAATGATAGTTTTGTCACAAATATTGCCCATTTTTGGTCATTTTGTATACTGCCAAAATCAGCCCCTGTCAAAGTCTATGGGCATTTGAAAACACGCATTATTGACATCTCTAAAACGCCTTTTTGGAAAAATTAAAACTGGCACACATGTCCTTTCGCCAATACCAACATTAATGAGAATTTCAACAAGATATGGCAAGAGCCGTCCGTAGCGGAAATCCTACCTTAAGCCTCCTAAATAAGTGGCCCTGGACTGGGAACTATTTCGTTGACAGAATTCTTTTGGTCCTACTAACCAGGGGCCACCTTTGGACAAACAGGAGTCATTTTTAAATCAAATAAAGGCTTATTATACAATAAAATGTGGGAAATGGACTCATGGGTGGTTGCACAAAGATAAGTAAAGCGGGGACCCTAAGCTGGGGCAGAGCATTTTGGCAGAAGATGTGAGAAAGAGATGGCGGGATGGTTGGAACAGGAGGAAAAGTTGGTGATGAGTGGAGTATGTAAAGGAGTTCTCATAACGGGAGGACAGGGTGAATGTAATGGTAGATGCAAGGCAAGCTGTGACAGTAAAGTAAGGTTTGGGGGGTGAAGTGTAGGGAATGTGGAATAGGTGCTACAGGGAAGATTCCATTGAGGTGAAGGAATGGATTGTATAAGATGTGTGAGATCAGTGATGCTGTCTGGGAGTGAGACATGGTGTCTGACCGAAAATAAGATGGGGATTTTGAGAAGGGACAGAGAGAGAGATGGTTGAGAACGATGTGTGGTGTCAAGTTTATGAATTGGAATAAGATGAGGACTTGATGTATATTTGGGTGAAGAAGCGGGTGAACAAGTTGGCGAAGGTGGTGAAAATTAGGTGAACGTTGGTATGAGCATGTGCTTAGGAGAGCTGAGCATGTTTTAAAGACACTATCAGTGTTTGAAAATATTTTAAGTTTGCAGAATTAGCTTCAAAGTGAAGGATGTGTCTGTAGAATTCTCATAAGTGACGATTTTTCCAGCTGTTAGAATTGACAGAAAAGGAAGAGAAAGAGCAAGAAAACGCAGTGTTCCAAGATACGATTCTCCATCAATTGCTGTGTTATGTTTGTAGAAGTGTCCGAAAACGGACAGTAATGACTAAAATCTCCGATTCTGTCCTTATTAGGTCTTCTGGTCTTATCATTGGCCTTGCAGGGTTGTTGGTCTACCTGGACTTGTTACATAACAGCAAAATTGATTTTTGATGATTTTTTCGATTTGCTGATTTAGCAAATCACTGATAGTGTCTTAAGGAGGCCCTCGAGTTCAGGGTGGGCAGTTCAAGGAGGAGGGGACGACTAAAGACGACAAGGAATGTGTATATTATTGTGTAGCATTATTTGTGTCAACTTTTGACCATATCCAAACGGTGGCAAGTAGTGACCTAACCCTCCATCACGTAACAGAATATTTGCTAGGCCACAATCTCAGTAGTATCTGTTGAATTATCAAGTGCTCTAACCTTACCAATTGTAGAGCAATTACCTTTGGATAGATAGTATCAGGTAGGTTGGTATGGGAAAGGAGACGTTAACTGTCGGAGACTTTAATTGGGCGATATTGCAAATCAACTGTTGAAGGACAAATGAAAACAGAAATCGGTATCAATGGATTAGTTATATCCTCTCATAAATGATATCGACAATTATAAACCACCTGACAATGATACACTGGGTATCAAAAAAGGTTAACTTTAGAAAAATAACATGTACCCAAACCACGAACCATGCTTTTGTTTTTATTTCAAAAAGAATTAACTTAAAAATATAACTTCTGGTATTAAATATAGGTAATCATTGTAAAAGTTAAAAAATACATTGAGTTTTGATTTTGAGATAAATAATCTATATCAAAAATGAACGAAACAAAAATGGACTTTTTATCAAAAATATTGTTTTTCTGGATATAATTCTTACCTTGACCTGGTCAGAACCAACTGGGTGTTCTGGCCATTTGGGCACTGTTACATTCTTGTTTCCCAACATCAGCAAACAATTCCATGACCATCTTTGTCAGTTCATCTACAGTTCTATAAGAATCAAAAGTGAAATGGCTGTGGAATTATTGCTTCACATGTTAAAAAATCTGCTAAGAGTTGTTTTCACATAGAAAAAAACAGTTTTCACCGAACCGCATGTTGTGTCGTGCCATTGCAGTTTGTAAATGGGGCAAAGGTCACATGAGCTCCACCACGGTCACATGATTTTAACCAAGGTCACATGAGTTCCCCAAGGTCACATGAGTTCACTTGTCATGTGAGGCCCCAACCTGTAGGTCACTATTTACCCAAGATCCTTGTATCCCAAGGTGCATTTTGTCCAAGTATCACGAAAATGTGCGCACAAATGGGAAACAAAACAGCGGGCATTTGGGAATTACACAACCTACTTCCTGCGCAATTTGACGAAATTTCATTGCGGGCAAATATGTTTTTCCTTAAATCAGTTTTTACCACTTCACAACGTCTTTCTATGGGGAACCAGGCATAAATAGAGGGCACTATAAACTAAAAAATCATGACGTTGAGGCCTATATATGGCACGATTCCTACAATGGATTTTTTCTGATTTTGGAAGAGGTAATAGCTCTTCCATGGGCCTACTTATATCATTTTCAAAATTATGTCGCCATTGCTTAAATTGCCTAAAAATAAAGACAATTTGCATGGAGATCAAACAGCTTTTAGGTACCCTACCGTCTGCCAAGGACAGCAAAGCCCCATGATGTTTGATGATAGTAGTCTTGTAATTGAGTAACTCTCATCGTAAGTCCAACCCCTTCTCTGCTGGCATATTGACTAGTGTCTTTCTGTTGCCTGAGGATACAATACATTAAATGGACTATGTAATTATTCATGTCTTTCATCGACATTGTTACATCTCGTGGACGCAAGGTCAAAATTACCCTTAAACACAAACAATGACCTTGTCACAAATGATCTGACTAATTTTTATATAATAACACTGATTTGTTGGATTTTAGCAAATTGGATGGTTCAAGAATTTGGAATGTCCAAAACAACAATATATGGCAACACAATCACAGAAATAATCTTAAATTTATAATCCACAAACGAACCCCATGTCCACCTCTAAGGAATAAGTTACAGTAGGTAAGAGGGTCTAGTGTGGGATGGTATGTCATTGACAGTTCCCGTAGGATGTTTGTGCAAGGGTTGAGTTTCTGCTGTTTTATTATTCAATTGGGACCAGACAGTCAGAAATGATGGGGTGGCAAATTTCGTCCTGCTGCCCCCCTTCCTCAAAGGGGGAAATGTTACTAATACAAGGGAAAAATTTAAAAATCGGAGTTCACATTGTGTTTGATGTACATTCACTGTTCGTCTCCTTGTAAGGATTAGAAAATATAATATTTGCCTAGGTTCAGACTTAGTTAAAGGTGCTATAGCCGCCCCCTATGGTTTCAATGTCAGCCTGGGGTAAATTTAACCCAATGCTCAGATTTTTTTTTGAACTGGTGATAAGTTGTTTGTATTGTCTCGCAGGATCCAAAAAATGTATTATTTTACAGTGTGATATTTGGTTGGCTAAGTACATAGCAAAATGTCGCCAGGGTCTTCGTGGTCTATGGGGGTCACCAGAACTTTCCCTGGCTGTCGCAATGGTGATATCAAAAGATCAATTTAAAAATGCATTTGTGTTCAGTATGACACAAGGAATCATTTGCACCACTTTCAAACAAATCGGAGCATTTACCCCCAGGGTGACCGTGAACCATTAGGGGGCTATACCGCTTTAACTAAAGGTTGGAACTAGGACAATAATATACTTTTTTAATCCTTATGACGAGACGAAACGCTTTAGTGTACATTAAACACAATTTGACTGATTTTTAAAATTTGCCTGTACTAACATTTGCCCACTTGAAGAAGGAAAAAATTTGACAACCCATCACTTTTCTGACAGTTTAGCGTCTATTGAAACCCCAAACAGCAACACAAAATCAATTTTTAGCATGAAATCAACGGGAATACACACAACCCCCACGATCTCGCATTATGTACTAGAACACACACACATTGGGGATCAATGAATGATACAATGTAAACCTAATATATAGGAAAGTAGAAATATCAGCTTTACCCAACCAAAGTGACAAAGTCTATTTTTATACAACAGTTAATGACAAGCACTGAAGCAACCCTAGAAGGATACTTTTTCTAGGACTATGCCGGCGCGCGGGAATCGAACTCAAGGCCTTCCAATCACTAGGCGGATGCTCTATCCAATGACTGGCTGTCCGATACAGACCTCAAAGTGGCACTTAATGGTGGCAGTTGGGGGTATTAATATAAAGCACACACAAAATTTCAGTGAGTGAGTGAGTATTAAAGTTTAACGACAACGCAACACAATTGTGTTCTATCGTGCCATTAACATTTGTCATTTAACATTAAATATAAAAAACCAACGCAATATTAAAACTTCTTTCCAATTCAAAAACAATTTTTTCAACAATTACAAAAGGGACAATCATACAGTGATGAACCAGAGCTCACCTATCCATGTATTAAAAAAGAGAAACCAACTAATTGCAAAGATTACACTTAGAAAAACATGCATCAAATACAAACAAGTTCAAAAGATTTATACGATATAAATTTATAACTATACAATAATAGACTGATGGCAAAGGTCATCACTCATCCATGTACCAAGCAAAAAACTTCAACTTCAAATACAGATAATCGACACTCACATCAGAACATGCAAACATGCGATCCCCTTTACGACCAATGATTTCTCAAAATGTACATTTATAAATGGTTTCCAATACATGGGAATTATGCCCAAACTGATAAGATATAAAATTACATAAATTATAGGTAGAAACCGAATAACATGCTAAGAGTTACTCTTACAAAAAAAAACTAACAAAACGAAAGAGAAAAATAAAAATGTTTTAAATGATAAATTGTTTGTTTTTAATGAAATTGATTTTAAGCTACATGTACTAAAATGAGTAATACAACAGAACATTCTTAATAATACAATACAACAGTCGAAATCATTAACATTTTAATATAATCCTAAATTTTTTAAATACAACCCGTCTGTTCAAATACAGACGAGTGCCCTTTCAGTGTGGCCTTTTATGTGAGTGGATTGTGATGCAGGGGAACAAAATCGGGGCCCAATCTTCAAACCACGAACCCGCAGGGGGCCCCATTTAGTCGCCTTTTAGTTTTACGACATGCAGGGGAACACATCGGGCCAATTCTAAACCCCGAACCCGCAGGGGGGTTAAACAACATCAGAGACAAAAGGACACTAGTACATGAGATCAAATGATGATTACTCCCAACCCCTAACATACAATTAACTACAGTAGGTAAGAGGGTCATGCATCATGTACTAGAACACACACATTGGGGGATCAAATGAATGGATTACATTGTTTATCGATATAGTTCTTGAGATAGGCCGGGTGTGAAGATACTGAACAATTTGAACTTTGGAATACGCAATCAATAAATTCACTGGGAATTGAACATCAATGAAGAATTATTCTGGTATGAGAATTTTGGGGCAAGTAAGTCATTTGAGGTGTTTGGTGAATTAACTGGGGAAGTTTTTGTAAAGGCCTACTTCCTAAATGGTTTGGTACTCATCGTCTCAACATTCCACCAAGAAGGATATTATTAGAATCACTCCAATTGGGCTTTCAAGTCTTTGTACTCCAAAGTTAACACACAAAGCATGTCATACAGGGGATTTTTTAAAATGAATACTAACCCTAACTCCTATTTTCGGGTTTTTATCTTAGGCATTATGCAGGCCATATAAGCCACAAAATATTAGCCATTTATGTTAGTATTCTGTAGCCCACCAAAATGACATGGTTTTTGTAGCTGGCATCCGAAAGAAGATTTTTAAAAAAGTTGTTCTATTAAGACTGATGTACCGTAAGCTACAAAAGGCTACAGCAAAAAAAAGTCGGCAATGGACCTATTATCATATTACATGTAGATAAATTGATTTACCCAAGGGGTACTTTCTAGACTAATTTACTGTTAAAGCCCACAAAAATAGCTAATTCTTTTTAAAAGATACAACTTACTATGGGCTACAAAAAGCTACAAAGTTGCAGAGTGTGGCTTTTTGATGCTTACAGGTGGGTTCGGGTTAAGGCAATTACACTTGCCGGATTTTTTATGGAGGCTACTGAACTTAACACTGAAACCAGTTTCTGAACTTGGGAAATTTGAAGATACTGCATTAAAAAAAATGGAAGCTTCCAAAAAGATTTGTCACCCTGACTAATTTAGGAATGGACTTGGGTGTTTTATCGGGAGGAAGACTGTTTCATCAATTTGAAATATCCGAACCCATTCCTGAATGTCATCGAACCTTGCACTACCATTTGATACCCTCGGCTCATTACAATTTTTGCTAACAAACCCAGATCTCTCAAAGTAAATATAAATGCCACGGTCAGAAATAGTGTACAACTGTAAATAATAATAAAAACCCTGTACAGAGAAGGAATGTATACCTGTGCAAAATTTGGTAAAAGGATGAGTCTCTTTGCACGTTGACTTTTCAAGCTGGAAGCACCTCCAGGAATCGTTCTTGATGTTCTTTGCATTTTCAGAGTCGACAGCATTGATTTCCCTCTCTTGTGTTTCTTGGTTAAACAACGGACTATGAAAGAACTGAGCAAACCTGACAAACAGGAAAACCACAAAGATAACACAATGATATCAAACTAGAAAAGCAGGCAGTCATCAGTTCACAGACCATTACTAATGAATATGTGCTATACTTTGCTCATCACCAAATTGGCAAGACTCTTCACACCACGAATTCATATAGAATAGCGCGGGCGCAACTGAAACAACACTACCGCAGCGGGCGCAGCGTGTGATGTATGCGAGGCGCACGCTTGTGGCTAGAAGCGTGCGTGTAAAATGGATTTACTTTCACGCGCGGATAAACAAAAGCCGAACAATTTTTGCCTATTAGGTGATGAACAAAGTATAATCCACTTTTCAGTGGTCAGATCAAAAACTTCCTACAAGCCTGTAGCATGCTTGAATGCTTTTTAATTGCGTCTAAAAAGCATGCTGGATACACTAAATTCTGGCAGGGATGTCAACACCTTGATTTTCCGTGGCAGGAAATGTCTGTAAGTCTTGCTGTTTTAACCATTTTTACAGAATGTAAACATCCAGATTGTTTTTCAAATAGTGAAAGTGATTTAGGAAAGGGAAGTGAAAGTGATTTAAAGGTGCAACAAGAGATTTTTGAGGCACCCAAATATTGTGTCATAATAGTAATTTCATATAGACTAAACTCTCAATAGATTTCTTACCTTGTATTTGGCAACAGAAATTTCTTAAAAGAGAGAAAAAAGGAGATTCTGATTTACTTATATTTCATAGGCTGAAATTAGAAATTTCAAAATATTTGTACCAAAGAAATATTTCTCAGCTTAATCCTTTCAGATGAGGTTATTTTTTATGGAAAGCTTTACATCAAGGCAACAATCAGTACTTTGGATTTTTTAGGGACACCTGATATGTGAAATCTCTCGTTGCACCTTTAACTAAGGGTCTATTTCATTATGTCTGAATATTTTTTATGTTATTCTTTCACTTTAAATTGTTTTTGTTACTTTGTTTTGTTTGATAAAAATAGATGAATCCTATTGCCAAATTTTAAAGTCAGTCAAACACTGCATCTGGATTTTTAAATTCACAATTATTTTCCTGGTTCTGCAGCCAAACTCCAAATTTGCCTCGCTGGTCTGCTGATTTGTCCTTGAACATTAACAATACTTTTGTGTAAAATAATGCCCATGAAAAGGTAATTTTTTACTTTTAAAGGTTGGTGACCTGATCATGGTCTGATTTTCAAATGATGTTTTCTCCAAACAAGGAAGCATATCAACAAAAACATCTGATTACAAATTTCTTGAGCTAAGTCAGTCCAGCCATGTGGGTAGTATAAGCAAAAATGTTTACTAACTGGTGCATAGAACAATGTGTTTTAACACACTTCATTAAAGGTAATGTGGTTGACCACATTTGGAGACATTTTTTTTCACAAGTCAGGTCAGTTTTCCTGTTGAGGCCTGCTATTGGTAATTTCCCCATCAGATTTCTAAGGAAAATCTGATGAGGAGGGTAGCTGGTTACCCTGGTAGAATGAAAAAGAAGATCTACCTACAAGGGCACCAGCTCTGGAGAGCTAAGGACAGCGATCCAGCACATGCTGCCTTGCATGGTGGGGGTGGTTGCCCAAAGGCTAGGCCCACCGCCGAAAACTGTGGATTGACGTCAGGAAGGGCATCTGATCAATTATCTTTTGCTTCCAATAAAATCCCTCAACAGCAGTATTGCTGAGTGCGAGGTGTATCTGGCCACCCCGTTAACGGGACAAAACCGTATTTCAAACTTTGGTTTACCATAACCATCAAAGAAACATTACTAGGCCTAAAATTTCAGCTGGTAAGAGAGCAAAATATGAACTTTCTGCTGATACCAAAAATCTCTAATTGTTTGATGGGTGAGCAGGGGACAGATTTCTGTGGATCAGGTCACCCACCTTTCAGTTTGAAATCCATATTTTTGTGCCAACAATTGTTTCATTTGGGCACAAGCCTGGCAGAACATTTCCTCCAAGTACCATATTTGGTAGATTGTGAGAGCCCTGTTACATGTGGAATTATTGCAAACCTCATTCCCAAACAATGTCACATTTCTTTTAATTTTTTAACCTTAGACCACACTCAACTCATTAGACCACAACTCAACAAACTAATAAAGTAAATGCTCACCTCTCTAATGCTCCTGCTAAGTTATTAATGTGCTCATAGAAATCTCGAAGTATAAATTTGTATGCTCTTCATTGGTATACGCATTTGAGAAATCCGCCATGAGAAGTCAAGAACTACAAATGTGAAAAGAACATAAGAGACCAATAAGCAATATTACTTAGCATATTTGGATTCTAATTTATTTTTAGATATTCTTGACAGAACATTGTTTTTTTTAATTATTTTTCCTCTATATAGGCTAGTTTAAGTGAGCAATGAAAAAAAATGTCTGTGAAGCTGACCTCTTATGTACCAGACATGCTCTTTATCCCTTAAGCCATGGAAGAGTCACTTAGGCCAAAAAAAGCCAAAGAGTTTCTGTCCCTTAGCTTCTAGCTTCCTGTAAGGCTCAAAACCCTAACGCTCATGCTTCTTTTTTGTTGTTTAGTCAAAAGCTTGCGCTATCACAGCAATTTCCTTTTTTATTGCATTTTTTAGAATGACTTATTTTTTCCTTTCTGGGGGGGTTCGGTCGGCCGCTTTGCGGCCAAACTTTTTTTTTTTAATTCCATCTTAAAACAAAAACAAAACATGTTAAGATCTCTTGCAAACCTTAAAAAAAGAAATGCATAAATACTAATTGATTTGTTTTTTTTTAACACCTATCGAGCGAAAGTGGATACAAACCTTTTTTTGTTGCCTTATCACACACAGTCAATTACTCAACCGCCTTTTGAAAACTTACCTGGAGTTTATTCATTCTCTGAAGGATACGACAAAACAAAGAAAAAGGGGAAACAAATAAAAACGAGCAATTTGAATTGAGAAAAACACAAACTAGCCTTGAATGTTTAAATATAATATTAATTCCCCCTTAAGTTGCAACGAGAGATTTTGGTGCACCCATTTTAATTGTTCAATATGTAGTGATTTCATATAGATAAGACCCCCGATAGATTTAAAATTACCTTGTCTTTGTTACAGAAATGGCCTTGAAAGTGAAAAACAAATGCATTTTTTTTTTTTTTAAAAATTGGAAACTGGCATCTCTGACTTTTGGATTTGCTCCTATCGAAAATAGAAATTGTACAATTTTTTGTACCAAAGAAATATTTTTCATCTTAATCCTTTCACATGGGGACTTTCCTGATAAAAGCTTTTCACATTAGTGCAAAATTAATTTTGTCACATTTTTTAAGGACACCGGTTCTGGGTGGAATCTCTCGTTTCACCTTTAAAAGCTTTATAAACGGGTAACTTAGCTTAACTTTTTGGTTGCCAAGAAAATAACATGTGTTTCCAAGAAGTGGGCAAGACCAGGTACTATTCCCAGGTTCCAAATGAAACCTATATATGTGAATTGAATTCATGTTGCTACAGTAAAGTTGCCTATTACTAGGGATAAACAGGTAACCCACTTACTAATTCAATGTCACTTGGCATTAATGGTGAAACACTATCTTAATTGTAAATTACACCAACCGCATTTGCAATATTCTCTTGTATTTGTTTAAACAGCTAAGAAGCTCTCAGTGGTACCCCCTCCCCCCTTCCACAAAAGGGGGAAAAGGTCCACTTGCCACGTAAAGTCAGGGTTTATGGTTCAGAATAACGATTTGTGTGGGGACATATGAACCCTATTGAAGTGAATTTCCCAAAACTGGTGCATTGTGGGATTGACTCAATCACCCTCAGAACTAAACCTTAAAATTAAGCAGAATATTGGAAAATAAAAAAAAAATTGCCCAACTGCTACCAACCTATATGACATCCATGGCTCTGCATCTTCTCTGTAGTGGTCACAGACCACTACTACTTTCATGCCATTGCTCAGTTTTCAAACCTCTGTAGACACGGCTATCTCCGCAACTTGATGATGTCATCGTATTGCTTGACTACCGACATGGCGGTTTGATGGACTATATACGGGCTGAGAAGATCTGCAAGAACCAAGAAGTTTTTCAGCATTTGGCATCACTGTAACATTATGTTTTGTTGACACATGACCTTTGACCCCTAAATTGATATCCATGAAGTTTTGATCACTGTGAGTCAATGACCAGGAATGCTGAGCTGCTTTGTCAATTTGCTGGTA
>JAMKCH010009941.1:0-37671 GCA_023653785.1 Ophioderma brevispina
AGCCCTGTAATATAAGCCTTGTGATTTTTTTGTGACCATTTGCTGGGGCAACGATCCTATATGTGGCACTATCTACGCGAATTCCATGGAATATTACACAGAGTTTCAACCTTCGTCATATTCTTACGCAGCAGTATCAAACGATGGCTGACATGGGTAGAAAAGGTTAAACAACACCAGTCATGGCGTGTCATAACTTTTTTACTTGTCACCAATTATTAGTGGCCTTTGGGGCCTTTCCATAAGGTTACATGTTTATTCACATTAGGATTCCGACTTTATAAGTGGGTTTCAAAAAAAGTGGTCAAGGGGGCAACTTATGGAAACACCCTGGAAATTTGCACATAAATTTTCAAATAATTTTAAACTGAAAAATATTTTTTGGACTTTAAATCATTTTGATTAACCGTTTTTAAATCTTTCCACCGAATCACATGACTTGCACTAACATTACAACAATCCTGAAAAGGCCATTGACAATCGCTTCCTTTGGACTTTATAGTAAAATATGTCGCCATAGTCTGACCAGTGTGTTTGAAGAGGAACTGGGAGTTTGCAGCCAATCACATGTGGGATAACCAATGCTTTATACAACTATCTCTCTCAAGCCTATTTCATGAAACATTCAGCGGTACCTATTTTATTCTCTGAACACAAATTCATTGAAAATATAGACATACTTGGTATTAATCCTTTAGGAAACTCAGGAAGACTATCATCACTAATAAAAGAACCAATGGTGCTGTAGCTCAGCATGCAGGTTATTAATATGGGCACAGCACCCTGTGGGCACACCTTTTTCTATTTTGTAGATATTACTCTTGAAAAGTCCCCCACATGACCATAAGTAAGATACATTTTTAGGAAGTACACCCGTTTTTACATTTATAGTATTCTTGTATTTCCCTCTCTTTAATTTGAACAACATCCAGGGGTCACAACATTTTCCATTGTGGGGACATTACTCGTGAAAGTCCCCCCCCACATGGCCAAAGTGAGTGCACGTTTAGGAGTAGCACCCCGGTTTTAACATTTAGAGTATTCTTTATTTCTTGATTTTTCATTGTGGAGATATTAATCTTGAAAAGTCCCCCACATGAGCAAAAAAAAAAATATGTTACAGACATTTAATGAGTAGCACCCCGTTTTACATTTGTATAGTAATTTTTTGTTTCCCGCTCTTTAATTGGACACCACCCCGGGGCCGGGTCCAAAAACATTTCCATTGTGGCGATATCGTGAAAAGGTCCACCATGAGCATACGTAAGAGACTTCTTTAGGAGTAGCACCCCTGGTTTTTGGCTTATAGTAGACAAATATGACTGCTCATGAGGGAGGATGGTGAGAAAGATTTCCCCCAGAGATGATCTTGGAGACCAAGGGCCTACTATTAGTAAGTAGGCCCGCTAGTCTCAAGATCATCAAGGAATGCGCCTTTAATGGCCCACATGACCCTTTCACCAAATCTGTGAACAACCTATATGCCCCTGGGTCAGTGGTTCTTTGAGCACATTGGTGATTATAGCAATTGATTTGGGACACAAAAGAAATTATAGATTTTCAAAGAATGCCCCTTTTAATTGGCCCATGTGACCTTTGACCCAAATCTGGAAACCACCCCCATATGGATCTTGGGGTCAGTGGTTCTTCTAATGGATAAAAATTGATTTGTGGCACAAGAAGAAATTTATAGATTTTCAAAAAGAAGAATGCCCCTTTAATTCGCCCACGTGACCTTGACCCCAATCTTTGAACAACCCATATGGACTTGGGTCAGGCAGTTCTTAACCAAGTTCTAGTGATTATTTTTTTTTTTAACAAAACTAAAAAATTAAAAAAACAAAGGATTTTATAGATTTTCAAAGAATGCCCTTAATTGGCCCATGGACCTTGACCCAAATCTGTGAAACCCACACATGGGCTTGGTTCAGCAGTTCTTCTGATCAAAGTCTAGTGATTATCGCAATTGATTTTGGCACAAGAAGGAATTTATAGATTTTCCAAAGAATGCCCCTTTAATTGGCTCAGTGACCTTGACCCAAATCTGTGAAACCCCATATGGACCTTGGGTAGCGATTATTCTAAAACCCAAGTCTAGTGGATGATAACAATTGAATTTGTTGGCACAAGAAGAATTATAGATTTAAGAATGCCCCTTTAATCGGCCCACGTGACCTTTGACCTAACTCTGTGAACACCCCACATGGGCTTTGGTCAACGATTATTCTGACCGATTTCGCTGCAATATTGGCCCAAAGCGGTGGCAACAAAGACGCATTATGGGCAAGTGTGAACAGACAGAGCATGACAGACAGACAGAGTCAGAGAAACCTTGAAAACGAAGTGCCAAAAAGTGGTATCCTTTGGGAATTCCGTTGACGGTTGTGAAACCCTTTTTCTGGACAACCGGTAAACCACCACAAATTTAGAACCGCCCACTTATACCATAATTGGTTTATGGTGTTAACATGTTTGCTGACCCCGCTCAAACCTATATTAGCGAGGGGAAATGTTGATCGATTTACAAGGCATGGAGTGTGGTATAGTTATTTGTAAAATAGTAGAGTTTAAGTCATTTGCTACATAGAGTATGGCGTGTACTGTTGTTGGTCAAGATAGAGCAGAATATTCGTCTAATACTGAACTATTTGCTAAAGGAGATAAAATAGCAGTTTGATGCAGAGGGGAAGTGGAAAAGTTTTAGATGTGAATAAAGGAGTGAATACTTGGATTTTGGGATGAGTGCAAACTGCTCAAGTGGAAATAGAGTAGTGATGGAAGAAAGATACGAGCGGAAGGAAAACAAAAAACGGACTGAAGCCAACTGGAAGGAGAGAGAAAGGTAATTTACATGTTCATGAATAGTTATTAGTCTATAAATGTGTATGTATTCTTAGATATTATAGGCTAAGTGTAGGCCTATACTGCCACATTTATGTGGTGTGTGTGCATAATAGGTTAATTAATTTGTTGTGGTGTTGTTCATTTCAAATTGGAACAATGTCTCTCTTGCCCTTTGCCCACTATTACAGCCTTTTTTTATCCATACAGAGGCCCATACTGCACATTTTCCTAATAAGTTATAGCGTGTCGGTTGTGTGGGGGGGGGGGGGAGGGTGTGTGGTAGTTATTTTATTTTTGGATTGGGGGTTTCTCTTGCAAAAAAAATAAGCAATCCCATTTTATACTTAATATTTTTAAACATTTTGCATTTTTGTAATTAAATTTTATTGTAGGCATATATGAATTAAGCTTTAATTGCTTTTGGTCAAAATGAGCTAATTACATGTTTGAAAGCCACATGAATAACAGGCACTGCAGCAGTACACAGATGTGACATTTTTACCTTAAATTGAAAAAGAACATCAAGGAATTAAAGAATAAGCCCATTAAATTCTGCTAAATCCTGACTAGAAAGACATGTGATTTATAAAAAGTCTTTTTTTGGGGGGGTGGCAGGGGTGCAGAAGACACAAATTTGGGACTGTTTCATAAGAGGAATAGTAAAAATGAAATGAGTAAAAAATAATATATTAAAAATAGAACTTTTTATATATTGATCAATAAAACTATTATTATTGGGAGAGAGACTGACAATTAGGTATGAGTTGTGGAATGGGCAGGCTGTATGTAAAGCCGAAGATTATTGTAGTCAAATCTGTGAAAAAAAGCACTGAACATTTCTCAACAACATTGAATACCTCAATATTCATGCTGGTGATACATAAAACAAAACCGAATTCTACTCCACACACACACCCTACACACACACACACCCCACACACACACACACACAAACACCACACTTACCAGAGCGCCATTGTGGGGGTTTTTGCTAAAAAATCCTTAAGAAGACACTTTTTTAGACATTTTTCAGAAAATACACTTTTACAAAACATTATAAGGAAGATTCAAAAACCTATATAGTTTTGAGATTTTCTATTAAAAGACACTTTTTTAGACATTTTTCAAGATTTTTTTCAATTTTTCAGTTTTTTTCATTTTTTTTAGAAGTTTTTTTTCTCACCTTTCTTAGCCAAGAGGATTGCGCCGCAGGGGCATATAAATTCCTAAACTAGGCAAAAAATACTCTTTTCTACTCTTTTACGGAAAAACCTCAATAATAGGTAAGTGTTTCCGTATAGGACAATCGAAATAGTAATCTAGTAGAATAACCCACAATGTCAAGTGTAAAAATTCACCCCACAGTGTAAAATAACCCCCACAATGTTCATTTCTTACTTTACAAATACCCCACAATTGTTCACTCCAGTAAGTCACAATACCACCCCCCCCAACACACACAAGTGTATGAGGGGTGGTTGTGGGTTGTATGGGTGTGGTTGCTGTGGTGTGCGGTGTGTGCCAATGGTAATAACATTTTTGGGGAGTCTGCAACTACGGTTTAAGTAGTTACAAGGACAAGCGTTGGATGTTCCCAAGTAAAAGTATCAAATTGGCGGGATTGCATAGTGAAGTAGCATGAATTTTCCCCGGGCAATTTTCCACAAAATGCGTGGGTTATTCAAAATGGATTTACAATATTTGAGCTCAAGGGCGACATTAATATCTTTCTAGTTTTATTCCATACATTGAATTGTCAAATATTTACGACAAATTCTCAATTTATGATAAAAATACAATTAACCTACTCTACATTCCAAAAGCTCTTTTTGCGATGTGAAATATCATCATGATTACATCACCATGGGATACACCCCAATTCTCGTTTGATTACCTACTATGTGATACACCCGACGAAATGTATCCTACATATGAAGTGCGAATAATTCATAATACAAATTAGATTTTGCATCATCTTTCATTCTTTAAGGGAATGACATACTGTGCTTGTGGAATGGAATGTGGAAAACCAAAGGAATAGCAAGCTAAAGATAGCGGACACCAAGAAATGACTATAAGGAATATGATTATTATATGACAGTAACAGTATGAAGAGCTACAGCACCGATATAGGAACATAAATAGCAGTTCCAGCCAATTCCACAGTAGCAGTAGTGATAGCAAAAAGTGACAAGATATTGGGTGAGGTATTTGCGAGTTGCTAGTCGCGAGGTGCGAGTTACAGTGCGGGAGTCGCGAGTTGCGAGTTGCAAGTTGCGGAGGACGAGTTGCGAGTTGCGAGTTCCTGAATGAGAGTTGCGAGTTGCGAGTTCATGACCTGCGAGTGGGATTTTGCGAGTTGAAATATGCGAGTTGCGAGTTTCCTAGTAGTGCCGAGTTGCAAATATGTAAGCTTTATTTCTATTTTTGTGTTATACTCTCAAAATGTAAAAAAGTGAAATTTACTTCCCAAAAAAGAGGAAAACTCTGTAAATCTCCAATATGAGTAGTTTGTACTTAAAAGTGTGAATTTCCACTCAAAAGAGTAAAAATCACTCAAAAAAAAGAGGATTCCATCATTTTCATGTTTATCCTTTGTTTTAACTCTCAAAAGGTGTTGTACTTCATTTACACTCCTCAAAATCGAGTGGAAATCCACCTTTTTTGGAGTGATTTCTCTTTCTTTTTGAGTAAAAATTTGTGCATTTTAAGACAACCATCACTTGGAGAGGTTTACAGGTTTCACTCTTTTGGGAGTGAAATTTCACTCGTTTACATTAGAGAGTATGAAGATTTAGCTATTCAATTGCATTTTGTTTTGATAAGTGGTAATTAATATTCATTTTTACATTGTTTGCCTTTCCAGTTTAGTATAAACTGCATAATATACTCCTGTGCAACCTAGTTTGCATCATGTGCTTTATTCATATAACAAAAGATAAGGCACATGATACAAAGTAGGTGTGTGAAGGGTTTAATGTACTTATGCTAATTTTAAGTGCATTATCTTTCATAGTCATGGCAAAACTTTGTAGTTCACTAAATTTGACAAAAGGCCTTGGTCAAAAGTACTGAGATTGTGATGTATTTAAAACATCATCTTGCCATCTTTTTACTCCTTTGTCCTACCAGGTAGAGACCCTGATTTAAACCTAAAAACCTGCCCAAAGTACTATGTGAACTCCCAACCAACCTATTTTTTTTAAGAGGCCCCCAATTTTCAAAATGTGTGATTTTGCACGTTGTGTTTAATTGTCTAGGTAAGCTAATACCTGCTTACAACAATAGTTAAAAAAATGAAGTATTTGAGGAAATTTGTCATACAGTCTCCCGCAAATAGACATACAGCGACGGCGTCTCAAAATCTGCACTAAACAGCTGATTGTGGTTTTCACCAGTACAGAATAAACAAAGGTCAATAATGTTTGTGTTTGAGGTCAAACTGTATTGATCATGGTGCACAATATCACACGGAAAATCTGTGATATTCACCGGGAAAGGCTTTTTTGAGCTCAAGTCGGAATTTCGATACGCACGTATAGAAATTACAGAATCAGATTAAAAGTACTGCCTTGTCTTTAATACACTGATTTCAAGCCAACCACATGCAGGTTATATTCCTATATCCATGCCAGTAACAAAAATATAAAAATATGAATTTTGATGATTTTTTCGATGTTTCGGATTAGCAAATCGCTGCTAATCCCTTTATTTGGCAATAAATGGTGGCTTTTTTTAATTAGTGATCTAGTGGCATCAGTCTGCCATAAGGCAGTCATGCCATGCATGTATGTATTTTGTTCAAGCGAAGTGACTGACTGTACTAGCAAAAAAAAAAAAATTCTTGCCCAAAGAATAAATCACTTTTGCTAAGAAATAGAAATAGCATACTCCTACACGTACTCCCATGAGATTCATTAGCCGAGCTGCCGAGACTACTAATTGATACATATAGCCAGGAAGACAACATTTGTCATTCACATATTTGACACACTCAAAAGCTCAACTGTGATATTACATTGTCTTCTTCAGTGTCACTTATACCATAGAGAGGAGAAATCAAACAAACTATGTACTTGCAGTGAATAGGGTCTTAAGTCAGTGTTTCCGAGAAAAAAAAATCAGCAAGGCATTGCATGGAAAGCGTAAAGGTAGGCTAACTTTTATCTTTGACTTCTATAGGATACAGATACAAGTGCAACATATATTTCTACTATATCTATATCTTGACCATGTTTCCATTTCTCTTTGTCCCAACAGAATTGCATCATGGGTCTTCTCGTAGATGTACAGTGGACGGTGGCATTTGTGGTGTTGCTCAATATTTTAGACCAACCTGTGTTATCATTCTGTAAGTTGATTTTTTTTTGCTTTTTTTTAAAGGAAGATGTTATTTTATTACATATTAACTGATGATAAGGCATGATATACCAACTTAAAGGCACTATCAGTGATTTGCTAAATTAGACAATCTAAAAATCAGATTTTTTCATGTCTGTAACAAGTACAGGCACCCTCACATATCCTGCAAATGATAAGACCAGAAGCAATCCAATAAGGACAAAATCAAATATTTTAGTCATTACTGTCTGTACGGACACTTATTACAACACGTAATTGAATGGAGATTCATATCTTTGAATACTGCTGTTTTTTTCCCCTTTTTTGTCAATTCTCCACGTCCTGCAAATTTTCAATAATTTTTGGGTGAATCACTGATAGTGTCTCTAAGATCTGATCATATGTATACCATGATCTTACTATTTTGCTTCATTTGATGCTGCCTATGATCTTAAATACTATCAGTAATATTTGTAGGTATGTAGGTATATTTCAATGAAGACAAAACCTTCAAATCAATCTACACAGTAAAGCCATTGTCATTTTGCTTTTGGCTGGGGCCACAGGTTAAATCATTTGTCCAATTTTTGCTCAACCTTTGTGAATAACTGTAAATTCTTGCATGGTAAGGTGGTGGTTGCATGCCTGGAATTTGACCAGTGCAGTCCTTGATCTTTTGTAGGTCAAGCATATCTGATTTGTACTTGGAATTTCTAACAAATTGTCAACATTGAAATAAATTGTCAACAAAATATTTAAACAGATCTGGGAAAGAAGATAAACTGAAGGAAGAGGGGCAGGGGCAGAAGACTCATATTCCAGTTTGAAGTGGACAAAAAAAATCAACCCACTCCATAAGATGCTTAATAAATAAGGGTACAATGTAGAAGTAAGCTGATGTAAATTTTAACAGTTAGGCCTACCTAAAATCCTCACCCTGGCCTAATTAAAGTTCTTAAACTTTTAAGCAGGAGTTATGCAATTATCAAAAAATGCCCCGGCCCCTGGGTACCCGGGGATGGCCGGGACTTGTACTACCTGATATCCAGCGAGTTGATCCTTTTTTTTGCCCGGGTGTACCGGGCGTATGCCGGGACTTGTTCATGGAGTTCACGTATGTCAAAAAAAGGCCGGGATTTTGGGTCGGGACAAACGGAAGCGCATGGCTCCGTTTCGGCATTTGTGTACCCCTCTTCCAAAAAGCTGACCTCTATAAACCCGGAAATGAATCGCACAATCAGGTTTAACCCATTTTGATGCTTTTGCCCGGTGAGCAGGGGTCGGGACTTGGTTGGGGTTTGACTAAAAATGTTTGCCCCGCAGGGCCGGGACTTGGCGGGGAGATGACTGGGGAGTTTAACATTCAAAAAAATGCACATCGTGTGCAAGTCCCAGCCATCCCTGGGTACCCAGGGCCGGGGCACTTTTTTGATAGGTTCATTAAACTATCATTGGATGTACACTGTAAAGTAAATGAGTTTTGTACATTAAGATAGCAGTGATGTGCCACATCATGGAGCACACTGAGTAGAAATTAATTTTTGTACATTACGATACCAGTATAGTGCCACATCATGGTGAGCACACGAAGTACAAGTCTATTTGATTTTCTATAACAAACACTTCTGCTTTGCTCTGACCAGAAATTTGGTCATGTTTTATCAATGGATAATAGGGGTTTGTGCATTGAACCTCAATTGTCTATGAAAAATATGTGTATTTGAGGTAGTGTCAATGGAACTGCATTTCTGCACGAATTAGAAGCTTCTATGGTAATTACCCTCGCAGGAATCACGCTGTAGAGTGCAATAGACTGGTGCTTGGAGGGTGAAGGTATTTTTGAGAGTTGCGAGTCGCGAGTTTCGAGTTACGGTGTGGCGAGTGCGGTTGCGAGTTGCAAGTTGGCGAGTACAGTTGTCGAGTTTGCCGAGTTCCCCATGAATTGAGAGTGTTCTAGTTGCGAGTTCATGACTGCGAGTTGGATTTTGGTCGAGTTGAAATATGCGATTTGCGAGTTCCTCGTATTTGCGAGTTCAATATGTAAGTTTATTTCTATTTTTTGTTTTACCTACTCTCAAAATGTAAACAAGTGACAATTTTACTCCCAAAAGAGTTAAACTCTTGTAAATCACTCCAATATGAGAAGTTTGTACTTTAAAAAAGTGTGGAATGTCCACTCAAAACGAGTGAAAAATCACTTCCAAAAAGAGCAGATTTCCAATCATTTTATGTTTTCCTGTGTTAAATATCAAAAGGTGTTTGTCCTTCAATTGAAACGCCTCAAAACGAGTGGAACATCCACCCTTTTGGAGTGATTTCCTTCTTTGTGAGTAAAAATTGTCATTTTAAGTACAAACACTCACTTCGGAGGGTTTACAAAGTTTACTCTTTTGGGAGTGAAATTTTCACTCGTTGACATTTAGAGAGTATGAAGATTTAGCTATACAATAATACCAAAGGAACTGGTAGCTTGTTTGTGGCCATTTGTTTTGATAATGGTAATTAATATTCATTGTTACATGTTGCCTTTTTCATTTTTAGGTATAACTGCATAATTATAATCTTTGCACCTAGGCTGCATCATGTGCTTTATCTCTTACACAAGAAAAGGCACATGATACAAAGTAGGTGATTGAAGGGTAAATGTACTTATTTTATGCCTACCTTTTAGTGCATTGCATGTATCTTCATAGTCATGCCAAAACTTTGTAGTTCACTAATTTGACAAACAGGCCTGTGGTCAAAAGTACTGAGATTGGTGATATTTACAACATCCAATCTTGCCATCTTTTTTACTCCTTTGTCTTATCAGGTATATACCTGATTTAACCCTTAACCTGCCCAAGTAATATGTGAATCCAATCCTAACCTTATTTTTTGTAAGAGTGCCCCCAATTTTCAAAATGTGGGATTTTTGCCACAGATGTGTTTATAATTGTCTTCTAGTAAGCTCTATACTACTTGCGTACACAATCTTTATTAAAAAAATGTGTATTTGTCCATAGTGCCACCTAACGCAAGTGACCCATCTAATACTTGACTTCCTGACTGAAAGACTGTTATTTTTTACACGTATACGTGTAGGACGCTGAAATGAGCCTTTCTGTGTCGGCTGCCTTAAAAGGGTGACTCAGAGATTTTCCCGATGACAGGCGACTCGCGCACTCAATTGTTCAAAAATATTCAACCTACTAACTTAACTCTTCCCTAATTAATCAAATTAAAAGGAATACATGTTGGATGCCTACAATAAGCATCCTTCACCTTTTTTCCTGCAAACTTTCAGAATCATAAACCCTTGATAGCCTGGACACAGCTGCCCATGTTCCTATGTTTGAATATGACCTGGGGCATTGTATAGCCTATTATACTTTGTCGATCTCAAGTTTGGGGGTGACGGTCCCGGTGCGTGTTAAGTTTTGCACCCGAGAAACGCCCACGTCGACCTTGGAATTGCAGCCGCATTTACGCACGCGGAACAATGGCGGCGCAATCACAAACGCTTTAGAACGAATGCACAGTCGCGTCATGACGTCACCCCCAAACGCCGAGACCGAACAAAGATAGTAGGTCTTTCTAAGCAAAGATAATAATTTGTTATGGACAGTCCCTTTAAATGCAGTCAGCTAACTGTGACAATGAACAAGAAATTTACAGCCATGCAAATCTTGAAACCAATCCAATCCAATGCAACTTTCAATAAGTTAACAATGTATGTTATGGACTCGATGATAACTCTCTTTGACACTTTTGGAACTCAAAATTCAATAACTATGAGAGCTTTGGGGGCAGAGGGCAGACACCTGTTCACGGCGATCAGCAGCCACTCAATTCTCTAAAATTTGTGCCAGAAAATAAAATGGGCTATTATTTCAGCAACAAAAAAAAAATGTTAGGGTGGATATGAGATTTCAGATATGAGAGTCAATGGACACACCAGGAATGTTGAAATTGTAGTGAAATGCTGATATTGATGAATATGAAACAAGCAGAACAAATTTTCCAAATGGTGGTTTCAAAAGTTCACAAATGTGTTCATTCTTACTAATAATTTGTAGATGTACGGGATGATTGTGGCAAGTTCTGTAGTGTAGAAATGGAGTAAAAAAATAATCGAGTAAAAAACTTTGAGGGAAGAAAACTAACAAAGCCACTACCACCCAGTAGATTTTGAGAAAAGTTTGATCTTACTACAGTCAAGTTAAGAGACATGGTGGTCAGGGTAGGTATTTTTTGACCTGTATTTTCCGAGCTTGTCCCTTAATCGTCTCGATCCACACCTCAACTCCTCGTTTATTTGCACTGTGATGTTTGTGTAATAATGAGAATGCACTTGAAGGTTTTTGTGGGTGGTGTTTAGAAACAAAACATTTCTGTACTAGTTAAAACAGTCCACTCTCACACCACACACTAGCGCCTCGATACCGGTTCTACCAAACTGACAAGGCTTTGCCATTTGTGGGTCATGAGGTTACTAAATCAAATAAGACACAACCCCTCATGGGTGCTGTGTGGTTATGATAGAAACAAAAGAATAGTAGAGCTTCTCTTTGTTCCAGCCAGCAGGCTCATTGTCATGTTTCATAAATATGAATTCTAAATTGACACTGGTAGACTTTCATTACTAAGGTATTTAGGCTACAAGAAGTCAATAAAGGTGAAAACAGAGGTGAATAATGGCCTTTATTTCAATTGATTGATCAAAATAAATTAGAAATTTCACAAAGTTGTGTAAGAAAGACTTTTAGCTTCACTCTTAAGATGGGGATATGATGAAGACTTTGATAATCATTTTAGCGACGTTGTAAATTATACAGTACACCTGCAGAAAGGTGATAAACATAAACTAGGCCTTTGTTTTAGTCACCACAATTGTCATAAGGTTATTGCAACTACAAGGATGGACGGAAATATTGATACAATTTAACAATTTGCTACTGATGCCCTTGTATTGAAAATCATAATGTACAATTAGGGATGGAACCTTTAATCGGCTGTTAAAATGAGTGAGAAAGCAACTCGCAAATACTAAGAACTCGCAAACTCGCATTTGTAACAACTCGCCCATTTCAACTCGCAAAATCCAACTCGCAACTCGCATTCAGGAACTCGCAACTCACAACTCGCAAAATAAACTCGCAAAATTCAAATCGCAACCGCAAGTGTTAACTAACAACCGCAATCGCATTCAGAAACTCGCAACTCGCAACTGTACTCGCAACTCGTAACTCGAAATCGCCCTCGCACTCGCAACTCGCAGCTCGCAACTCGCGACTCGCACCTCGCAGATTATCCAAACCCCAGATATTTGGATTTTGTGAAAGGTAAAATGGTATGACGTACAATCAAATTCATTTAGGACAAACCAGAAAAAGGGTCAGTTGATATAGGGCATGTTGTAACATTTTAGGTACAATATTGGTGTGTGTCCATCTTTAGACCTTGGTGACTTGCCTTGGTGTTGATCTTGAGACTATGACAGGGGTTCTCAAATTTTTTGCCGGGACCCCATGTCCAAATGACAAGGGTGGGGTGACCCCAAACACGTTGGGTCTTTTTAGCCAAAACCATGGGTCCAAATCGATGTCTAATGCAGAGTCTAGACTGGCCATATTGCTCGCTCAGTTTTTGCCATTTTGGCTGCTAGAGTTCTAAAATGAAGATAGAAACAAAAATGAGACATAAGGGGAGGTGGTTCATGTTTATGGAATAGGCTAATTGCCTGCAATTTGCCAGGACGGTGAAAATTTCAAGGTCAAATATTAAAGACATGATTGAGTTGAAATTTGTCAGGAATAAATCCTATGTGACATCGTAAAATGCAGAAAAATACAATGGAACCCATTCGTGACCCAGAGGTCACGTTATAGGGTGAAAAGGTCAAATCTCTTGAATGATTGGATTGAGTTGGACACTCAATAACGTTCCTCGTTATTTGTTTTAACACGTAAACATACATTTAATGAATTTGTGGCATAGTGGTTTTTTAAGTTAACGGGGGTTATTAATAAATATAAAAGGCACTTTAGAGGCCATTAAGTGGGGTAACCCTTCCTACATCAGGGCACCGTTCTTGTGTCATTGACTAGTTATATATGAGGAGCAGCCACAGTATATTGCATGCTCTCGATATCAGGCCGTTCTTGTTCGTTTTGATGCGGGCGTTCTTCTTTCTAGCAGCAAATGCGTCTAGCTCACTCATGGTTTGTGTATTATGATCAGACTTATAACCAAATGACTTGCGTTGTCATCCGATCATGTCATAGGACTTTGGACCCCTATCTGACCTTTGGACCTGGCCACAGGCATCAAATAGTATTTTAATTGCCAAAAATCATCTCAGGGATTATTGCCGATTTCAACTAAACTTGTTCATAGGAACCACTGAACACATGTTAATATAGGGTTGTCCAGGAATAAGGAGTCAAAGGTCATTAAGGGGGTCGTTCGGTCTGAAAGCCAAGATATGTAATTTAAAGGTTGACTCAAAAATATAGTCTTCTACAGGTATGACGATATCAACTAAATTTTTCAGAGGAACCACGACCCATGCTACATATAGGTGTCCAGGAATAAGAGTCAAAGCGTCATTAAAGGGTAACTTCTGGTCAAAAACCAATACTATGTAAAAAATTCAAAAGGTGTTATCGCAAAATGTAAACATAGCGGTAACAAACCATCAGATATGAATGCAGTTAGCCAATGTATGCAAGGTATTTGGGGTCGAAGTTCATTTTACAGTTACTTCTGGTTTTAAGCATAAATTATTCAAGAATTTTATCTCCAGAACATAAGCAGATTTTTTATTTGCACTGGAAACATGCATTGGCTGTGTATATGATGGTTTTTTTTATATCAGGGTCAAAAGGTCATTAAGGGGGTGTCAAAGGGTCAACACTTGCCAATATAAAATGCTAAAATAAGACCAAAATCTAGCCTAGAGAAAGACAAGATAAAGCGTTATTGCCCTTGAGACCCTGCATGAACTTAAAAGAAATTAAAAAATTTCGGCACTGCATGTTGAAACACACCCACCAAGTTCATCTCCTACCATAAGTTTAAGAAATTTAACTCATTTGTCCTATTTTGACCAACATTTGGACCTTTGACCCTACGAACCTCATTTGATTGATGAGTACTTGATTGAGGGATGGGACGGGGATGCAATGAAGTTATATGGGTGCATATAGGGTGTGTGATGAAGTTGTGTGGAGAGCCCATGCAATGAAAAATGTGGAGAGTCTAGAACGAATAGGATTTGGAAGATAGTGAAAGTAGAAGGAGGCAAATTTGGTTTATGCCAGGGAAGGGAACGATAGATGCATAGTGTTTATTTTGAGGGGTTGCAAGAGAAGATCGAGATCTAAAGGGAGAAAAGCTGGATATTGTGCTTTGTAGACTGGAGAAGGCATTGATTTAGGGGTACCCGAGGAAGTGATGGGGAGGGGAGGGGCGATTGAGGAAGAGGGAGTGGAGGCATGGAGACCAGAAGTAGTGGTTAGTGCAGTCATGAGGTTTGTATTGAAGGAGCAAGACAAGCGTTAGAGTGGGTCTGTGATATGTCTGATTTGTCTGAGGAGTTTGAGGTGAAGGTGGGTGTGCATTGAGGTTCTGGCTTTCGCCATGATTTTTGCAATTGTGAGTGATGTAGTCATGGAGAGTGCAAAAGAAGTTGTGAGTGAGATGGTGTTTGCTGACGGCTTGATTTGGTTGATTGTGGTGTGCAAGACAATGGAGGGACTGAGGGGAGGTTTTGTAGAGGGAAGGCGGATTTTGAGGGTGGGGGGTATGGGGGTGGACCTTGGGGAGACAGGGTGGTGGATGGTGGTGGCGGTGGTAGTGAGTGGAGGTAGATCCATGCGGCATGTGTGGGAAGAGGGTTGGAGCAAAATTCAGTTGTGGTGTGAGAAAGGGGGGATCCATGGAGAGCACAAGGATGAAGAGAGGTGAGCCTCGAGTTTGGCAAGAGCTTTTATGTGCGGAAGATGCGAAAAGAAAGGAGCTGGAGGTTAGCTGGAAGGGATGTGGGTGGAACAGGAGGAAAGTTGTGTGATGAGGTGTGAGTATGTGAAGGAGTTCACATACCTAGGGGGACAGGGTTAGGGGGGGGTGGTGGATGCGGGGGGTGGTGGCTGTGGACGGCGGAAGACTGAGAAGTGTCCTTTGAGGATGGAGGAATGGTTTATAAGAGGTATGTGAGATCAGTTGGCTGTTATGGGAGGAGATGTGGTGTGTGAGCGAAAATGAGATGGGGATGGGGATTCTGAGGGACAGAGAGCGCAATGATAAGCGCGATGTGTTGTGGTAGTTGATGGATGGATGAGGACTTGATGCAGGATGTTGGGTTTGGAAGAGCGATGGACCGATTGGCGAAGGCGAGAATAGCCTTTCCAGCGATATCCCAGATTTAAGCACGATATGTGCCCACGATGATCAAGACCGTTTGACCTCAAAAACAAAAATTTTTTATTTTTTTTCACAGGTTTATTCTGTTACTGGTGTATGTTAAACCAATCAAAGCTGTTTAGTTGTAGGATTTTGACGCCATCGCTGATGTCTATTACAGGAGACGGTTATTGCCAAATTTCATCACATACTTTATTTTTTCACTATTTTGGTTGTTTCCTTCTACATTACAGCAGTTATATGGAAATTTCTGATTTATAGTAAAAAAATTGCATTTCTAATTTTTCAATTCTTTCGAATTATTTCGCTGCTAATCCCTTTAAGACAAGGGGCTTTGAGTTCGAGCTGGGAGGTTTGAGGAGGAGGGGGACGTCCAAAGAAGACATGAAGAAGCAAGTGGAGAGAGAGTAGGAGGTTGGTGAGGATGGAGGATGCATTGAATCAAGCAGAGTGGACGGAAGGAGCTAATGCAGACTGGCGGTTGTCGCGAGTGTGAGGTGAATCCGGGCAACCCCCTTTAGCGGGGACAAATACCGGATTGAAAAACTTTGTTTTACTACTACTACTATGGGGCAACTTGTGTATGGTCTTTTTATAGGAGTTATAGCACGCTCAGCTAGGGGTTGTGTGGAAAATGAACAACAGGATCCAGGCAGAAAGACAAGGAAAAACTTGGCAATGTTAGATTTTAGCAGTTTCAAAAACAATTATTCTGGGAGATTAGGTTCAAATTTTATTCTGGAGCTATAGTACCCAATCTCCCAATTGTATTAGTCTTTTTGTTTGGTGGGGGGGAAAGGGAACAAGCACAAATGGCGTACCCCACTTCCACAGAAAGGGACACATGGGATGCTCACCCCATTACTTTACGTGTTGTCTTGGCCACACAGCGCCGGACCATTGGTGAATCACGGCAGAAAAGTAATGAGCACCGCGGACCTTGGCAAATCTTCACTGCGCTAGGGTTATCAGGAGTTTGTAAGTGATCCACTTACCGGAGCTTCTGCGCCCCTCGCAGAACATCCAATAGTGGAGTATCTGCGCGCGAGCGCAGAAAGAAAAGAAAATCCGTCGGCGGGAGCGCAGGAAAACACGTTCGTCACTATATAGTGAGGGAAAAAATCTGCGGCCCCGAGCTCAGAAAATCCATAGGCGGGGTATCTTTGTGCCTCGGAGCGAAGAAACACGTCCGTCAAGATGATGATGGGAAAAAATCCTGCGCTCGATGCGCAGAAATCCAATAGGGACGGACGGGACAGAAGTCCCCTTACGGACAACGATAATGATCAGCAGACGGACCCCACACCTCCCAAGCACCAACCCCTTCCACCATATACCCCAACGAATCCCTGACACAAGCCTAAACCCACGCCCCCCTACCCAAGCCACGGACACGCTGGCCCACGGTTGACACCCATCCCCAACCAAACCCCCCACCCAGACAACGCAAGCTGAGCACTGCTCGAGTAGAGACGGGCAAAAGGAACAGGAAAAAAGACGGCCCTACTCAAAACGAGACCCAAAAAGGAAAATAAAACACAAAAGAAACATACATCTCCACAAGCGACCGGAAGGGACCACACACAAAACCATAACAATTACAATAAAAGTATCACCCTCGTATAGAGAGAGTGACAAGAGAAAGGCCACTAATACCCAAAGAAACAAAGCAATCTCAATCCAAGACTCCCAGGATAAAGCAAAAAGGACGGTACGAACCCAGCACAGCCAGACCAGACGCAGCTAGGCAAACGAAGTGCGAATTTCAGGAGCCTCCCTCTTACTCCCTACACCGCTACCTAGAGCATACAAAACACCAAAAGTGTTGAACGGAGGCAAATGCAGATCAGCGAGGCGGTAAGAGGAGGAGGCAAGTAACATAGGATCCAGAATAGAAACGCAAGGCAGCGACCAGGACCGGATTAGCGTGGAAGGAAGAAAAGATAAGGCCAAGGCAAAGAGGAAAGGAGGGAGGAAGGAGAGAGAAGGAGGAGGAAGGACCATTGAGGGGACTAGGAGTATCGTAGGGAAAAGTAAATAGAGGAGGAAGTGAGTAGAGTTTCGCTCGAAGAGCAGGGGGGGGGGGAGAGGGAGGAGGGGAAAAAGGAAACAACCTACCTCCTTCACTATATAGTGAGGGAACTAACACAACAATAAAAAAAAGAGAAAAAACTAGCCGTAAACTTCACCAGCTAAAAAAAAAAAAAAAAAAAACACATAACAAAAAAAAAAAAAACACAGCCAAAAACAAAACAAACAAAGAAGAAAAAAAACACAAAAAAAACAAACAAAATACAAAACCCACAAACACCAAACCAAAAAAAAAGAGAAACGAAAAAAGAAAAAGCGAAAACAAACCAAACAACAAAAAGAAAAAAAAGACAAATAAACAAAACCCGGGAAAAACAAATGACAATAACAACAAACACACAAATTAAAAAAAAATAAACCAAAAAAAAAAGGATCGTAACCCCACAAACCTTCAAAAAACTAAAAAAACAAATAAAAAAAAAGAAGACATCATGCCTGTCCCTCTCTTTGAACAAAAAAAAAAAAAGAAAAAAAAAAAAAAAAAAAAAAAAAAAAAACAACAATGTGAAAACATAAAAAAAATAAAAAGCAAAAACGGGAAATAAAAAAAAAAAAAAAAAGGGAAAACACACAGAAAAAAAAAAAAAAAAAAAAAAAAAAGAAAAAACCTAAAAAATTAAAAAAAAAAAAAAAAAAAAAAAAAAAAAAGCCGGCGAGAATGACGAGAAGAAAAAGAAAAGAGGAGGTAGGCCAGGGGGGAGAGAAATAGAGAGAAAAAGGAAAGACGAAAAGAAGAATAGAAAAAAGAAAACGAGCGGAAAGAAGAAGAAAAAGAAGAAGGGAAAAAAGACAGGAAGGAAAGAAAATAAAGGAAGAACTCCCGTCACATATAGTGATGAAAAATATGCGCTGAGCGCAGAAAACAGGAAAATACGCCGCGGCGCGAGATTTTGCGCTCGAGGCAGAAAATCCGGAGAAGGAAGGGGCAAGCGACGTAGGGGAAATCGGGAGCAGGTGCTCACGCAGGGGGGGACAGAGGGAGCTCAACAGGCGTGCCCTAGCCAGGCCGACTGGGGACAGAGCGCAGGAGAAAGGGACCGGTCAAACGAGGGGGGCTCGGTGGGGTCACCGGGGTATAGTGAGTAATGTTAGTTTATAGTGAGTGAAGTGTTGTTTATAGTGGTTGTGTTTAGCGTTCGTTCGTCGAACGCAGGAGGACGGAAACGGAGGGGGGGAAACAACCTCGTCACTATATTATGATGGGAAAAAATCTGCGATCGAGCTCAGAAAGAAAATAAACAGGGCTGGAGTAGTAGTATATCATAGAGTGGGAGGATATGAGACGTTCGAGACGTAATAAAAAAGGATATAGTATGAGAGAGTATATTGCTGGGGGTGGATGTTCTGAGGCTTCGTCGTAAGATTGGGGGTGGAGGTGACAGGTGAGCGAGAGAGAAGAAGATGGGGAAAGATCGGTGTGGGACTTATGAAGATTAGAGAAGATGGGGGATTGGTGGGGGTGTGGATCTTTTTGCGCTTGCTAAGACTCTGGTTGGTGGAATCTTTTGCGCTTTCGCTACGCTGGTGGATGGTGGATTACTGGATATTATCTGGATAAATGACGAGCTAGTTTACGTGGCGGAAGATATTAGCCAGAAAAGAAGTAAGCTTCTGCGCTTCGCTTCATAATGGCGGGGGGGATCATAGGGAAATATGGGGGCATTCTGCTTTGGTTTCAAAATATCAAAATACTTCAATTATGTTTCAAATTAATAAATAATTTATATTTTCAATTTTAAAAAATAATGTGAGGCAATGATGTTTGGTGATTTGAACAACTCCATTACCCCACGTCCGCGGCGGGGTACTTGTTTTTATTAAAATCAAATTTTTTTTGGTTAACTTGAACAGAAAGTCGCACGAGGAGAGGAAGGAAGGAAAAGAGATACGGGTAACCTGTACCGGAGGGTGGGGGAGGAAAGGGGAGGGGGTAAGTCTCAAGGGCCTGCGGGGGGAAAAGGCGTCGGCCACGGGGGACGTGAAGTGGTGGGAAGACTCAGAACAAGTGCGGAAGTCCGGTGGGAATGTAATGAAATGATAGATAAAGGAAATAAAAAAATGCATATATTGGTGCTGTGTCGTTGGTTGAAAAAACTTTTCTTGCATTTGTTTTATTTTAAAACATTTCATTTATCAATCTTATATCAACACAAAACCATTACTCTTTTTGGTACAATGGTAAGTCCAGAAAAGGGAGACTGCTGTTTGCTTGTTCTTAGAAAACCGGCTATACCTCATTCGCAGGGGTGTGCCAGAGTGCCAGGAAATGAAAAGAAGCAAGGAAAAGGTAGGTAAAAAACGTTAAGGACTCTTGGCAGGGGTCGGCAACTAAAATTATGGTTCAATTAATAGTTTTGTTTGATAAACAATTTTATATATAATGAAATATATATAATTGAAAATTTCAATTTCATTTTCAATGTAAAAAATAATGAGAGGATATTGCATTTGAACAACTAATAACCCACCGCTTCATGGCGGATGTTATCGGCCGATTTCCACTGGCGGATTTGTTCTGCGCTTGCTCCGCTGGTTGGTGGGTGGATTGTTCTGCGCTCGCTCCACTGGTGGATCTTCAGCGCTCGCCCGCTGGTGGATCTTCTGCGGTCGCTTTCGCTGGGGGATCTCTGCGCTCGCTCGTGGGGGATCTATTCGCGCTCGCTCGCTGGTGGTATTTTCTGCGCCACTCCGCGGGTTCCGCTATGGCGGAGAGGGTTCTGCGCTCTCGCTCTACTGGAGGGACATGCTTGGTCCAAAATACTCAAAATACTTTTTAATTCAAATTATGTTTTCAATTGCAGAAGTTTGAAAATTGACAATAAAATTATTTTATTTAACCAATGGAAAAAGATAAGAGGGAGGATGTTTCAGTTCATTTCAAACCTTTATTTCGAGTACGGTAAAATCAGATTCAACCAAAGTGTTCTTCCCCTGATCCGGCAATTGATACCACAAGAAATAAACAACACAAAACTTTGTACATAAAAAAACAGATAATTCCTACAAGTTTGTCACGTAAAACTATACACAAAAAAACAAAGAATAAAACCCAAAATAATCAGAATTTATACGATTGGTTTAAAAAAGTTTACCCGGATATAAAGTGACTAGGAGGGAGGAGGATTTTGTTAGGATACGAATTTTCGCAAATGGCCAGGCATCGAAGGTTGTAGACACCTACCAAGAACGTTCCGAAGGTTATTGGACACAAAAGATACAAAGAAAACACAAAACCTTTGTTGTGAACTTGACATCGCTGACTATCTAATTGTCCCCATAGAACCCACCGTGCATTGGACTTTGTTGTGCAGGACAGAAGACAACAGAAAGTACTAAATCATCATATTATTACAGTAAAGACGGCGTATTCGGCTTATTCACTTCAGGTGTGATCTATACATTGCAAAGCATTTCAAAATATGCAAAAAAACGGTGGGTTCGAAAAAAAAATGGGGGCGCTTCTTTCTGGGAAATTCCCTCATGTCTCTTTAAAATACTGGATTGGGGACAATAAAGATACACAAATGGTTAAAGACTATACATATAAAACGAATTTATGATAAATGTACCAAACTTAAAATACAAAAAAAACAAATTGCAGTAAACATGACGATCAATTGCATTCGGGGTGATATTTCGCTTTGAATTGAATGTTGCATTTTTGAACAACTCTCCCACCGCTCCGCTGGCGATTGTTCTGCCGATCGATCCACTCTTGCAAGGATGTTCTGGCCGATCGCTCCGCTGGTGGATGATCTTGCGTCGCTCCGATCTGTGGATCTTCTGCGCTCGTTTCTAGTGGAAATTCTTGGCTCGCTCCGTTGTTGGATCGTCTGCGCTCGCTCCGCTGGTGGATCGTCTGCGCCGTTCGCTGGCGAAGCTTTCTGCGCTCGAGCGCAGAAAACGAAAATCATCGGGGACAATGCGGGAAAAATTAAATATGAACGGCGTTCAAGCGCAGAAAAACACTGGCGGAGGGTTCTGCGATCGCTCCATTGGTGGATCTCCTGCGCTCGATCGCTGGTGGATCAACTGCGCTCGTTCCGCTAGGGATCTTCGCGCTCGCTCCGATGGTTGGACAACTGCGCTTCGCCTCAGCTGGTGGGGGATTCAACTGCGCTCGTTCCGTGCCGGCGCTTCTGCGCTCGCTTATATTGGCGGGGCGAATGCTTGGTCAAAGATATGTTGTTAAATTAAATTTGTTTTGAATGTAAATTAGTTTGGTCATATTAAAAAGTTCTGCATCTTTACCGTACACAGAATTAAAGTAGCAGCAATGCTTTTACACATTATAGTATAGTACCTATCCCAGTTTGTTTTTCCATTATTTTATTCAAAAACTAATAGTACAATGTTTAAGTGTAGAAAAATAGGTCTATTTAAATAACTTTAAATATTGTTATGAGTTGCTATTAAGTAAAAATAATTTACATGACACGATTAGAAGGATGGAAGAAAAAAAAAAACACAGGAGAGGAAAGAAGAGGTAGGGAAGGAAGATGGAAATGAAGGAGAAAATGGTGGAGGAAATTATTTTCCTTTTTTTAAATCAGTTTTTTTTTTTGTTTTCTTGTGTAATTTTATTCTTTTTGGGGAATTGCAGCACAAGCCCGTCCGTTATAGAGTTCTGGAGAGCATAATAGCTCTCATTTCACTGCATATTAAAACAGTGGTAGAAACGTGGTGGAAAATTGTGTTACTTTAAGGTCAAAGTAAGTCTCTAAACACTTGGAGTCAAATACCCTAAAAACACCATAACGTTTTCCCAATAAAAATGCTAAACATTATTTAAATTGTGAAAATCTAGTTATTAAGATAATCTAACATAATATTCACCAATGTTTAGAAACAGCGTTGCAAAAATGTTAGAAGGGTGTTAGTTTCATATCACGTTGTTAGCAGTGATGACACCGAAAAACAAATTGTTTAATACAACAAAAATATTACATTGAAAAAAAAAAATTGAAGAATTTACAGTATTTTGAAATTTTGACCAAGTGGAGCAAGCGCAGAACATCAGCCAGCGAAGCGAGCGCAGAAAATCCACCAGCAGGAGGCGAGCGCAGCAGTTGATCCGCCAGCGGAGCGTGGGTTATGAGTTTTCTAAAGCAACTCCTCTCATTATTTTTACATTTCTTAAATAAAAGGTTATTAAAAACCAACCTATTTTACATTCAAAAATGATGAAACGTGTGGGAATATGCTACAAGAATCATATCTTTCATCTTGTGTTGAATTTCGTAACAAACATTGAAAAACGAACGATCTGGCTTAAATGAAAACAATGTAATAACATTACAAACAACAAAAAAACATGATTAAAAAAAAAAACGTAAACTTATTCATAGTAATGGCATATATTGAAAAGATCTATTTCTTGAATCAAAAAGAAAAGAAAAATAATCGGTAAATAAAGTAAAGGAAAAAAAAACATAAACCAAATCAAGGATCCGCACGTGGAGCGAGCGTATAAGAAGATCCGCCAGTGAAGTTTCTGCGCTAGAACCAATTACTATATTTGCCTATCTATACCATATAGTTGTCCGTGCTGAGCGAGATAGCCACGAGGGCTTTTCTGCGCTCGGGGGGGGGGGGGGGAGCGCAGAAGCTCCGCCCGCAGCGGAACGGAGCGCAGACGATCCACCAGCGGGAGCGGGCGCAGGAGAATCACCCGAGGAGCAAGCGCAAAAAGCTCCAGCAGTGATTGTTTATTAAAACCAAAGTATTACATTGGAAAACAACATGAATTAAGGTATTTTTGATATTTGTTCAAGCAGATTGCCCCGCCAATTGAGCGAGCGCAGAAGCTCCAGCAGCGGAACGAGCGCAGTTGATCCACAAAGGAGCGAGGGCAGGACGATCGATAGCGGAGTGAGCGCAGGAGATTAATGTAATTTGATATTGACCAGCAGATGCCCAACAGTTAGAAGCAAGCGCAGACAGCTCCGCCAGAAGAAAGACCGCAGCCGGATCCCCCAGCTGGAGCGAGCGAAGACGATCCAACCAGTGGATCGGAGAGCAGAATCATACGCAAGCGGGCGGGGGGGGCGTGGGGTTAGAGTTGTCAAAATGCAAAATGCCACAGCCTCGTTATTTTTTACATTGTAAATATAAAATGATTGATTTAAACCCAAACATTTCATTGAAACATAATGAATTAAAGTTTTTGAATTTTGACCAAGCAGATGCCCAACCAGTAGAGCCAGAAGAAAGAGCGCAGAAGCTCCGCCAATTGAGCGAGCGCAGACGATCCAACCAGCGGAGCGAGCGCACAAGATCCACCAGCGGAGCTAGCGCAAAAGATCCACCAGCGGAGCGAGCGAAGAACATCTACCAGCGGAGCGAGCGGCAGCAGACCATCCACCAGGCGGAGCGAGCGCAAAACAGCCACCAGCGGAGCGAGAGCAGGAGATCCACGCAGAAAACTAGATATTGTTATTGACTATAGTTTTCGTGCCCGAGCACAGATACTCCGCCGACGGATTTCTGCGCTCGAGCGCAGGATTTTTCACACTTATAAACTATATAGTGGACGGAGGTGTTTTCCTGCCCGGGCGGGCCGATGCTCGCCGGACGGATGTATTCTGTAGCGACGCTCGAGCGAAGAATATGTAGTTGTATACCTATCAGCTGTTATAAGTGTCAGGTGGAGGATTTGTTTCCTGCGCTCAGAGCGCCGACGCTCCGCCGACGGATTTCTGCGCTCGAGCGACAGGATTTTTCCCTTCCACCCCTATATAGCTGGGACGCGAGGAGTTTCCTGCGATTCTATTGCCTCTCGAGCGCAGAATATTTCCGTCGCTATATAGTGACGGAATGGCAAGTTAGGCGCCCTTTATGGCTAGCGACGATAGACGGATTTGCTTTACCCTGCGCTCGGGCGAAGACACCCACCCTTAACGCCGGGATTTTCTGCAGCCCTCGAGCGCCCACAGCCAAACTCCACTATCGGAGTCTGTTCTGCGGAGGGGCGCGTCAGAAACCTCCAGTAGTGGATCCACTTACTTGGTATCAACAACAATCATACCATCGTGGCTGAGGTGGGAAACTCCACTAAACACAGTGACGTTTACACAACAAATTGTGGACATTGTACACTGGAGATGCGCAAAATTACTTGGCATATCGTAACGATTTACGCACCAAACTATTCCAACTAAATTGTCTTAGTTAGGGTGGGGACTAGTTTATATATGAGTTATTTTGAAAAAAAAGACGAAAAAAATTAGCATCCATACAAGGAAATTTTCTTACCTATCAGCTGGTCACTTATTGATTGCTGCTGTTCAAGTACATGCAACCAATTCAGGCACTCAAAAAAAATAGTGAGCTAAGGGGGGGGGGGTTGTTGCTAGTTGTGTGAGGAACTGTTTATAACAGCAGATCGAACCGCCTGATTCGTTAATTTCGCGGTATCCAGGGTACCGCGAAACAGTTTTTGTTCATTTCCTGTTCAAGCTAAATCTTCAGGGAGCCTGTTAAACACAGCGGTTTTGGGTGCTGGGGAGTTCCAATGAGTAAGCGCCATGTCTAAGAATAAGCCGGCCAAATTAGCGATGCGGAATCGGCGGCGCTGGGTCCGAGCAGTACAGATGGGGGGGGATATTGGGAGCGTAAATGGTGTGTGCTGCTCTGCCCAAAGGTATTTCCGTGCCATGAAGCCCGTTTAAAGGGGGGATGAAACCCGATGTAAATATTACAAAGTTTTCATTGTTAGAATGGCCTTCAACCCCAAACACCCATCTGTAAAGTTTCGCACCGATATTCCAATCAGTTTTGATGTGAGAGCTAACAAACGTGATTTTGTAAGGCCCCCAATAGAGTTGGTCGACCAAAATGGTGCAACATATTACGCTCAACTTCCAAAGAAAGAATTTCACAGGATAAATGCAAAAAATAGCTTTATTCAGATACCAAACTTTGACTGACTCCTGAAAAAAACTGGGTACTAGGATGAGGCTATTAGCAAGCAGCTGTGGCCCTTTAATAATCAAGACTCAACAGGCAAGATGACCGAAAATGACCAACGTGTATCTGGTTGGAAAATACTGATGAATGAGATTTAGTTATTACCAATTTAATTTCTACAAACATATGACAAATATCAAATATTTAGTTAAAACCTACTTCAACATTTCAACAGGGGGGAAGGCTTTTAAAAAAACATGTAGTTTGAACATGATTGTCAGAATGACCTTTTACATCAGGATAATGTAGATTAATTTTATCTTTTGGAAAAACCAAAATTTTAAAATTATTAACATTATTACAAAAATTTCCAATTAAAGTTAATTCATAAGACAATTTCACCACACCACAAAAACTATTTTCTAAAAATACATTACAGGACTTGTGTTAGGGGAAATGCAGAGGGTGTTTTGACCAATCCCCATAAATGGCCATTGCATTGTGCCTATACTGTACTGTACTTAAAACATATGTCAGTCTTAGGGAGAAAAGGTGTTCCAAAAGTTCAAAGAAACCCCTAAGAAATTTCAAATGGTTTCATCAAAAAACTTCCCTAGTACTAAGGCCTCTGTAGGCTAAAATGAGGGATAAAGTCAGGGGTTTTTATGTGTTAAGAATAGGATTTTTGTGGATTCACATGACCTATTGGAAGTGTTATAATTCCCCCAAAATGAGTGCAATTTGGGGATTGACTCATTACACCTTCTGGGGTAACATGATTTCTTTGAGTCCTACATTAACTTACAATTTATGATCTTGGGTTTTTGGGTAATTATTCTTGAAAGTTTCACTGCTTTGAGAACATGTTATTGGAATGGAGCTTTGCTTTTTCTACACATGTGGGTTCACTAATTGTTGAAATCAAAAAACCAATGTATCCCAAAAACCATTTGTATGCATGAGGCATGCTATCTATATGCTTTATAGGTGCACTACAAAACCATGGCTATTATACAAACATATCACTTCAATAATTGAATTTAAAAAGTCACAATCATTGTAAATTACCTTGGAAACCTCTGAACCAAATTTTGTAAAAAAAACGTTCCCCCATCTACCATAAAAAACCAATCGATTAGAGATCATCATCAGCAGTTTATGGCCTATTTCCCACATTGATTGATGGGGGTTGGGGAAGGGGAAGTGAAAGGGTTGGGGCTGTAAAACTGCGATAAAACAGGGGCTAGGGGTACTTAAACTCTGTCCCAGGTGCAGGCAATTGTTAGGGAATTGTGAGGGTTCCAAAACTACTTGTTTTCCATGGTTGTAGTCAGACATTGATGGGGTTTTGGGGGAAGGTAAGTTGAAGTGGACATGTTGGGGCTTTCAACGAGTGATAAACACGACTGGTAGGTTATTAACTCTGTCCCCGTGTGAGCAATGTGAAAGTGGTGGTGAGTGTTCAAAACTACTTTTTGTCCATAATTGCAGCTTGCATTTTGTTACACTTAAAGGTATTATTAGCCAAGCATGCTTCAAATGGCATTCTACACCCACACCCACCATTACAAACAAACAACACACACCACAGTTGAGCCACAAACACAAACAGAATGGGCACTCAAAATCCCTGAGTCTTGAATTTCAGTTTTGCATATCCTAGCACAAGAAAGGATGGTCCAAGGACCTCCCAAATGGCAAAACACTGTATATATATAAAGTCTTATAATACCCGGACAGGATTGCCATCCTTCTTAGAGTAACAATCAGTTTTTAAAAACTTAAAATTATGCTCTCTTACAATGCTACAAGAGCTGAGCAGGGGAAGTAATTGGTACAGTAACATCACTTCCAATCCTTGAGGACATGGGTTCATGCTCCACACTGGACAAAATTTATAAGTTCCCAATCCCTGCAGGAGACCACATGTAACCTACATTACATATCTACATTATTTCAACGTCTTTCAACTCCCTGAAGTTTTGTCGCCACACTGGCCTCCAAAAAATCTGAGTAAATACCATTGTTGAACAGAATATTGTTGGCGTTATGGTCAGAAGGCATAACCGCGTCCTCCATATTATGAGGCAAAATTAGCAAAACAGTAGAGTAAACAATTATGCAATGGCATAATCTATGTGTCCTGCATATTTCTTGATCAGGAAACAGCATGATCAGGAAAGTAAGAATTCAAATTTAGGCATTTTTTTAAAAACTATTTAGCAACTTCTTCTCAATATGACCATTTACCTCCGTTATGTAAGGTTTTACGATGGTGCCTCTATATAGGACCCAAGGTATGGTATAAAAATTGGATTGATAGAGCTCATATTTATTGGTCGAAGCTAGGAGTTGCAAAAAGATTGGGCAAGACGCAAGTCGAGCCCAATATTTTAAAAAATGTAGTGAGAACAATAAAAAAATATTGGGCGTAAAATCATCCAATTTTATTCATTATTATGTTTGGATCCAAATTTTCCCACACTTGGATTCCATAAAAAAATAATAATGGTTCCAATTGGACTTAAACTTTTAAATGAGTCCAATTTAACAAAACCATTTTACACTTGACCTTCAGATTGCCATTTGATCTTGATGTTAACCTTTAAAACCCTCATTTTAGCAACAACAAGGGTATTTCCAGAAAGAAAGCGCGCCCCCAATTTTTTCTAATCCGGGGTTTTTGCATATCTGGAATGCCTTCCAATGTAGTAGATCACCACGTAAGTGATAAGACAAACGCCAGTTGTTTGTAATAAAATAAGATCATGATTTATAACTTTCTGTTGTTGCAACATCAGAAAAACCAAAGCAAGCTTTTCTATGAGGACAAAGTACTATAGTCAGGGCAAGTTCAAAACAGTTTTTGTTTTCTTTTTACATATTGGTCCAATAACCTTTGAAAATGTTCTCAGTAAGTGTACAACCAACAAGTGCACATTGGAGGATATTTCATATCCTCCTGTCCCTTTAAAATAAGGAGGTTCCCCATGTTGCAGTTATGTCCCAAGCTTGATTCCAACTGACTTAAAAACCAACTTTACAAATAAAGCGTACGTGTTAAAATTTAAAATTTTAGATGTCCACAGACAAAGAAATGCCACAAATGTAACAAAGCTTATTATTTTATTAGTCCGTCCTCCGTCAAACTCGTGCAATGGGGACATAAGAGTTTTTCCAGTTAAACCACATGAATGTCAGGACTGCATATTGTTGAACACCATGTCTCCCACCCCCAAAAAAGCTCTACACAACTGCACTCTAAAAATTCAAGCAAAACAGAAACATGTTCATTTGTATTTTAAAATTACCCAGGGAAAGACATATTCATTTCATCAGTTCTTGGCTAAATGTGTGTAAATTAAGGGGAATCCTTGCGGTATGCAACAAGATTTAGACAATAAAAAAAACACATTCATCCAAAATAATTTTCTAACATTTGAAAAAAACAATCTGAGGCATTTCAGTTTTGTGCATTGTCTTTTGGCAAAACCCGTGACACAAAACTTATCCTCCTTCTCCCCCCCCCCCCACCACAGAATATGCATTTACACGTTGGTAATTAGTTTGGCATCAAGATACATATTTGAAATATTTTCATTTACCAAGCAGAGTTTCCTTATAGAAACTTAAGAGGATGCAGATATTTCTAGTGTTAACACAGCCAGTTATGTCTGCCTGTAATCCAATGGTAAAGTGCTTGTTCCGATTTAGGTGTATTGTGTTTCTACTTGATATGAGAGCCTGGGCCTTGCACATTAAACCCAACAAGTACCGTGGGAAACCATCAAGTTGCGGTTTTGATGGGTAGACGCAATTAATGCATGTTGACAAAGGCCTATTAAATACTGTGCTAATACTGGTGCTTAAACCACTAAAACGGTTGATTTTTTGTTTTATATCTGGGAATGACGAATGGATTTGAGGGTCAAATTTCAGGATGGCCCATGAGAAAAATACAGACTTTTCATCTTGATATCAAAATCGATACTTACTACTTCCGGAGTCAAAATAGGGGGGTCCACAAGACGATCGGACACGCACCTTTAAGCTAATCGTACGGTTACTGTAAGCTCATGTGTACGCACACATACCTCTAAAAAGAGGGGCACTGCTGTTGATTTAAAACTCCCAAAACCAGTTCTGAATGGAAAATACTGGACTGCACAAATTGCACATTTAGAATCGTCAGTCCAAGATTTTGCCATGTAAACAAGTAGATGGCCCAAGCTTTGCCCATCTCTGACTAGACCAATTTAAAACCTGTGCCACACAATTTTTTTTAAGAAAACAATAAAAAAAATAAAAAAAATAAAAAAAATAAAGAATGTTCCATGATTTCCCAAAGTGCAAGCTCTGACTGGGGGGGGGGGAATATCATACATGGGTGACAGTTACTTTTCCTAGAAACATTTGCGACTTTTCTTCAGTATGGCTTCTGTATCGACTGGTTCCTCATTAACTGGGATGCATAGGAGCTTGGATGACCAAGTACTTCAAGATTGGAGCCACAGAGTCGGAAAATGCCTACAATATCATCAGATTCTTACATCAAATCCTGAATGCAAAATACAAATTCTAAGAAAAAATGAGATCTAAAGATCGTTTATGACCAGTATTTTAGGGTCTTTTCATTGGTTAATGGAAATTTAATCGAGATTGGTTACATAAAATTTTTGGAATTCTCCTAATATCCCAGATTTAAGCATATTCTTCTTTCCAAATTCACGGAATTCTGATGTCTTAAATTATGGAATAATTTTACTCTGGATTTTTAATTCAGGGAAAAAAAATATTTCCATTTAAAAAAAACTAAAAAATCAATAAAACTCATTTGTAAATAAACAAAATTGTATAATTAATAAAATTTTTTTTTAAACTTTGATTTTAGTAGTTAGTAGTAGTAGTTGTAAAGTAGTAAAACCAAAGGTTTAAATCCGGTTTGGTCCCCGCTAACAGGGGTGGGCCAGATTCACCTCCATTCACAAGCATTACTGCTGTGTGAGGATTTATTGGAAGCAATAAGATAATTGGGACCGAATCTTGCCCTCCTGATTTCAATGTGCTGGATGGCCGCCATTAGCTCTCCAGGCTGATTGGCCACTTGTAGGTAGATCTTTTTAATTCTACCAGGGTAACCAGCTAACCTCACTGGATTTCGTTGGAAAAAACCGATGGGGGTGACGGTTTTAGCTGCCAACAAACCCGGGCCCTGGGACCAGGTAGTATGGTTTACAATTTCACCAGGATACCAGTTGCAGGGCCTACAAGAAAACTGATCTGACTTTTAGTGACCCTCTCGAATAAAAATGTACCACCCGAGGACAGTTATATAACAGACACTACACAAGATGTTGTGAGGGCCAAAAACCCAGCCTTAACCTGTGAAATCAAACACTTTATACTTCTAGCTTCCACAGCATTTCATAAAGGAAAGGATTGTACTTCTTGCTCAATGCCCCACAAGTTGGGCATCGGCATCATATGATGATTGAAAATAAATCAGTTCCAGGCGGTGTAGGACAGGGCTTAGTTGGTTTGAAAAATCAGTTCCAAATAACCTGGTGGGAGGAGTTTGGTAACAACCCACCTGCAGTTGATGTAGCGGAATTGCCGACTTCTGCAGGCAGGTTCTGTAAATTTGCAGTACTCCAATGTTCCTGTTGATAGGAATGCAAATTGAATCAATGTTACAATTCAAAAAATCCTTTTTGGTTCTTAAAGGTTGTGATCATATTTGCTGCAAAACTGAAATTTAAATCACTACAATGTCAAGCTAAAAATTTGATGATAGGTTGAACATCCCAAATTTTAAATCACAGCAAAGTGGGACTGAACAAAATTGGAACCTTCATTATTATGTCCATGTAAAGAGATTATATTTTTACCATAAACAAAAGATTACAAGCCTTTTTTATATACTATGGTACAAGGCTGCTGGAACAAACACCCTTCCAATAAGGCAACAAAGTCGGGACATAAATTACCTTCTGAAACAAAGGACTTGTATATTCCAATAATAATATTACTATCAAATAGATGGAATAAAAAATGTTGCCTTCAAGGATAATTTTAATATTCATAAAGAATGTAAGCTCTGATTAAAATACCAAATAAGTTGTTTCTTTGCTGTTTTGGATAATTTAACTCAAATATTTGAAATGTTTTCATTGAATGTTATGATCTGAATTTGCTCAAAGGGAAATTTTTTTATTTAAACACTTCGGCGAACATGCCAGGTGGTCTTAAAAACCCAATATGAATCTAACAATTAAATTAAAGGGATGCCTACATACACCAAAATCAAAAACGATACAAAAAAAAAAAAAAGAAAAAAAAACAAACAAAAAACATGCCAACAGCTTAAAGAAGCAAAAACAAAAAAGCTAGAGGAAAGACACAAAAGAACGGGCTAGAAGAGGTGGGTGGACAGCCAATTGAAGGCTTGGAGGGAAGTGGACTTGACAAGGGCTTCAGGTAGGTAATTCCAGAGTGAAGGGACATACGGATAAAATGTCTTGAAAGAGATAGACGGCAAAAAAGGGGGGGTCAACAGCACAGAAATTAAGGTGACGCAGGCTAGTGCGGGGATGAGTCTGTTAAGGGTGGGAGATGGCACAAACCATTGGAAGATGTTTGAACAATGAAAGAACTGGACACGTCACGCGCTAGCAGAGTTGGCAAATTAGATTTCAAGAGAAGCTCATCATGGGACAAACTCCATGCTGCAAGATGACATGACAAGCAAACTCTGGGTGGACTCAATCCTATTAGTCAGCGTTTGTAAAGTGGATGCAGGTGATAGAGGCGTAGCAAGGATGGGGCGGACCAGGGCGAGGTATAACGTGACGAGTGTGTTGATGGGAGCTGGTGAAAGGACTGGGATGAAGCCAATTGTTCTTGCAGGCATTTTTGCAAGAGTTCGACATGGAGATCCAAGAAAGTTTATCCGTGAGATGAATGCCAAGGACTTCGCAGAGAACCCCCCCTCCCCCCCCCCCCAGTCAATGGGGCTGGTGTTGAGAGTCAGAGAACATCTGGAAAAGGATCCTTCTTTGTGGAGATGATCATGAACTTAGTTTTAGACATTGGCAGTGAGATGATTCAGACGGAACCAATCATGAATAGAGTTTATATCAGAATGAAAATCAACCAAATCAGAAGGAACATCGATGGGTTAAAGATGTGGTATCGTCTGCATATAGAAAGAAGAGCTATTTGGAGAAAATGAGGCAAGGCGTGAGATCATTAAACATAGAGTAGAAAGAGGGAGTGGTACCAAGAACAGAGCTGGGGAACACCAGACAAGAACAGGGACAGGATTGGAGTCAACACCAGGACAGCAACGAGCTTGGTTCTGCCAAAAGGTAAGACCTAAACCAAGAAGAAGGGAAAATAAATTTATACTTCAGATTATTTTTGTAACCAAAACATGTCGCAGATTACTCTCTGTTATGTCTTAGGGTATCCTTGTAACGGCATTTTATTGACACCCCGCCACACCCTCTATAACATTCCAATACTTCTTCATCATCCAAAAAGTATGAAACCCCAACCTGAAGCTGTGGTACTGTGAGCAACTAATTCCTCCCAAGCTTTGTTTGACATCAGCTACCAGTGTGGCTATCTCTTCTGTCTTGTTACTGACTCAAGAATAACAAAGGATTTAATTGGCAGGATTTGGTGAGCTAGAATTCCGAGGAGTTCATCTGTGACATATACCAAATTCAGCCTGTTGATGAATAGAATGTTTAGGGCATTTAACAATTTATAAAATGAGGAATAGCCATAACAAGAACACAGCATCATTAAGGCGCATTTTCGTAAGTTCCAGCACCTCCCGTTTTTATTGTGGTCTACTAATATCCCTTCAGAAAAGCTTATTCACAACGATTTAGTTGATCCCGATCTTGCGTGTTTGTGCGTATATGTAAATTGAGCAATTGCGTCGTGTTTCCACGGTCCCATAGGCCACATGCTGTAATTTCTGTCCGGTTACATCAGAAAATACAAAATTGGTGAATTCTTACAAACTCAACTCGACAGAATGGCATGTTATGATTGGGTACACGTGGATTACTAAGTATAGGGGAATCAGGGGTGGCCTATTTGAGGGAACCGCTACTCAATTAATACACTAAAGGTTTAAGAGAAGTGTTTTTGGACAATTCAAGGGTGCTGATTCCTAATTCACCATTCAAAATTGTCAAGTTGGTGGAAGTGGATTTTAAAGGGGCATTACCCGTATTTTTTGTCTTAAATATAGCTTTGAAACAATGGTGCAAGACTCCAGTAATTTGACTACAGGCGTGAGAAGTGTTTTATGTCCAATTTGAGGTGTGCTGAGTTCAAAAAGCCACCTTACAAAATCACCACATTGCATGTAGGTGGATTTTTAAGGGGAATTAACCGATTTTCCTTATTCTTTTTTAAATATAGGCGTTATCAGACCATCGCAATATCACTTAATTTGCTGAAAGTTTTAGAAGTATTTTTGGACAATTTCGAGGGTGATGATTTCCGAAATATGCACCACTGCAAATTGTCAATTGGTGGAAAGTGGATTTTAAAGGGCATTACCCATTTTCCGTATTTAGTTTTAAATAAATTATCAACAATCCCAGATCCACTAATTGCTAAAAGGTTTAGGAAGTGCTTAGGTGAATTTGAGGGTGCCTATATACAACCATCAAATCTCCCCACATTTGTGAAGTTGATTTTAAAGGAAATACTTAATTTTTCATGGTATTTTGTAAAAAAAAAAAAGATATCAAGGTACATAATAATTTGAGAGTACATAGAGTCCCTGGAGGAGGCTGTCTTGCGTTAATGTTCATGTAATGTTTTTGTCTAAAACTGGTCATTAGAATTAGTAGAGCCCTCTTCTATTGCCAAATTAGATTGAAAAATCAAATACTAATTTGAGTTGTTATAGCTCTAAAATTTGTTTAACTTTTTCTGTTCCCAAATATTGTCCCCTTTATGTGAGGTGTTTTCCAAGAAGGATCGTATGTTTCATCAGTTTCCAGAGAAAATATATGTTTTTATCATACTTCCTGAAATTTTCTCATTAACTTGTTTACCAAATTTGAAAGTAATTGAAAAAAAACTGGTCGGACAACTGTGTTTTAGTGTCTAGAGTATTTATTTAGTGCTTTTTAAAGTGGATTGGGTATAAATATCATGCAAATCAAACAATTTCTTTTTAGACCCCTCATTCTGAAGAAAATGGTATCCCCTCGGACAAAACTACACCATCTTCACCAGCTCATTATCTGTTTACGTTTGTAATTTTAAAACCATAATTATGTACTACATGGGCATAAAGTGTTTTACATTATTTCAACGAACTTATTTCTTGTCCCGCCTTTTTAGAGAGAATTCACCTACAATCATAATAATTCTCTTGTTTCAGAACTATTATAAATGCATTTTATGAGTAATGCATCATTTCGAAGACATAGGGCAATATAATGATATGATCCAAACAGTGACCGTAACCATCGGGGGAAGGGGCAACCCCAGTCATTGGAGAATGTGTGTTTTGCCCCTCCCTCTTCCACCCCAAGCTCTTGCCCCTGCGCTGCCTGTGCTCCTCCCAAACGAAATGTCTGGTTACACCACTGATAAAAACGGATCTCAAAGTGTTCCATCCTGAAAACAAATTGTTCATTTTGGTTTGATGTAGTTCCCAAGATTTGTCCACGAACAATAATCAGCAAACAGACTGTCCGCGGAACATCAACTTTTCTAAGGCTCAGTCACACAGCCGATTTTTTTGCTAGAAACCACTTCCAGACTGCCTCAAGACTGGTGCCGATTGGTCAAATGCGAAATCGTGAGCATTTTTTTTCTTTTTTACATTAGTTTGGCAAAGTCTAGGACCTGTTTCTTTACACTTCTGTAGTCTTACCGATTATTTGCTAGAAACCTGCTTTCCAGACGTCAAACTGTTCCGATGGCCCTTTTTCGAAAATCGTGAGTATTTCCTTTTTCTTGTAGTTTGGCCCATTCCTTGGAGTGTCCTGTACATTCTTCTGCAGTCTTGTGTGGTCGGAAGCAACGGGTAAATTTTTTAAAAAACCGCAGCTTAAACAAAATCGGGAAGTCGTACAGCCAACATGTCCACTCTTGTTGATGTCATTGTAAGGTTTGCGACTGATTGGAAACTGAATAAGGCCATGCTTGATCTTGTGATTTCTGATGCTGCACTCGACCTATTGCTAGCGATTGAGCATCTCTTAGTCTTGTAATTTTTGTAAGTTTTTAACATGACTGAAGCCGATTTTTTAAAGGTGATCTTGTGTAGTTGGGTAGAGGTCGGGTCGCGGCGCGGGTTGTCTTCTATGTAACTGTACCTTTCTTGGTGTCAACAACTTGGCGAACAATCGACGAGCATGTCTTAAGACAGCGAAATGTCACAACTTGTGGCCGTCGTTTCAAGTCTGTGACTGATCGGTGACTGAACAAGTGGCGTCGCCAATTAAAACATGATGATGTTGTTGAGTCATGAATCTGTCGCCTATTGCTATGCATTTCAGCACCGCTTGTCTCGTTGACGACGGGGAGTCGCATACTAATCACCTGTCGGGATTAAAAATTGGTAAATTTTGCAATTTTGAACAAGACGTCGCCGATTTTGAAAAAAATGCGTCTTGGTAGTCGGGAAGCGGTTGGGTCGTTAGCTGTGTGACCTTCCTTAGGCATGGAAATCTCTAATGCCCCCAAATCGAGCCCCCCCCCCTCCCGACCCAAGAGCATACACTGGTATTTAGCCACAACTGCATGCCATAGGGCTGTCTACTCATTTGGGTCACTTGCGGTGCTTAGCTTTTATTTTTGTGCTCCGCGTATCACTTCCGCGATACAAAACATGGGCATAACGTTCTAGTAACTCCTGAATCTTAAGTTTAATCGGAAGCTTTATGACCATTTCTTTGGAGTGCTGTCTAGCATGTAAACCATCGTTTTTTTCAGGTAAAAGTCGTGTAAGAAAAACTGCCCTCACTTGAGAGACAGACTGGAGTCAAGTACTTATTTGACGTGTCAAAATTAAGACTTATAGTTTCTGAAAGATATGCTCCTATTATGCGTACTGATGCTGTCATTTTACCAAGTTGGGCACATCCTGTGGTAAACGTTGATGTTCAAAATAATCTTCACCCACGTTGGTGCTTACTTCCACCTCTCGAAATCAGGTAGTACCCCTTATCAGTTAGGCGGTAAAGGTTTTCAACATTTTAATAAAAAAAATCAAACAATTTTAATATCGCGACCTTCATGGGCCTTGAAATTTCTTGAAGATGTGCATACTTGTATCTATTAAAAAAAACTGTTTTACATAAAATGGTAGATTCCCTTTAAAACAAGAAGTTCACCACTTTCCACCAACTTATCAATTTTGCATTCAGCCAGATGTGAACTCAGCACCCTTTTAGGCTTGATGGATCCCCCTAGTAAAGGCAACAGTTCAGATGAGATAAAAATGTCACTTTTTTGAGGTAAGTCGGGGGGGCGGGAGGGGGTTTGTGGATCACAAAATGCCCCTTTAAGTATAGTCCCACAGTCACTACATAATTTACAAATAAAAATCCCCATGACAGTTTCACAGAAATTAAAGCGTAACAGCCACATTTTTTGAAGATCGCCCCCAATATTGTAAAGCAAAATCTAGCTGTCCTTTTTTACCAAAATTTGACCCTTCCATTGGTCACTGTCCATAAGTTGCTTAAAGCAATAATACACATTTTTTTGAAGAGCACCCCCAATTTTTCAAAAATGTTGAGTTTTTAACACATTTGCATTGGTAACTGGCTCTAACTATACCTATGAATGATTAAGCTCGAAAAATGTCTGTGTCGCAAATGAAGGATTTTGTATTAGAAATAATTAATATCGAGATATCCTATAAGGACAGTCAACGGCTGCGGAAACGGCCGGGAAATCGTGCCATTTACATTCACGCTCATGCATTAGTTTTTTTATTGGGTTCAGGCAATCCAAATTAGAGGTCATTTTTCTGAGGTGGCACTATTTCATCTGGACGGCTAAACTTCAATTGAATCCCATTCTAATTACAAA
>JAMKCH010009942.1:0-28838 GCA_023653785.1 Ophioderma brevispina
TAGTCAGCCGGCTAAATACCCTTACCGTGGACTGTATGAGCAGACGGATCCCCGTAATAGTTTTAGCAGGCTTACAGCCACTTGCGCGCGGCTGCGGGGGTTATGCGTCAAGGCTACATAAACCATGTACATTTGTAGAAAGCAAAAGAGTGCTCAACTAAACATGCTGCAACCTATTAGGGCAACAGCATGAAAGGAGCGTATATATATATATATATATTCAATTATCATGAAATTATGATAAAAGTACAAATTAAAGAGTTTAAAAGTCAGCTCATTGTGATAGTATGATCTGAGAGTATGACAAATGTTTATAATTTCAGTGATCCCCGATAGGCCATTTTTATTAATTCGTATCCATTTACTGAAAATAAATACTTAGTTATCCACGATAGGTCATTTTTATTAATTCGTGTCCATTTACAGAAAAAAATACAACATCACTAAATGCAACAAAGGAAATTCAATCTGCATGGAAATGAGGTACACAATGCATAGGTCAACACATTTTAATGTTTTTTTAATGTTGGTTTTTGTTTTGTTTTGTTTGTTTCTTTTTATTTTGTTTTAAACATTTTTTTTAATTTCGCGGTAAGTCTTACGACAAGGATGTGAATATCGAAATAATTCGTTAAAACAATTCAGAGTAAAAACAATGATTAATTAGTAAATTATGACAATCAGAATTGAAAAATGTCAATACTTACAAGATAAACCACTAAGTATGACACTTGTGTTTGTGCTAGTACGAGGGATGATTCCGATGAAACCATTGACTTTATCCGTATAAATAATGTTGTTACTAGCATCGCTGCTTATTCCCCAAAAAATGCCCAGAGTGTCTTTGAAGATGTTGGTAAAATCGATTTGTTCACCGGTGTAATTGGCATCTACAGTGGCTGTGTACATATCAGACTTAAAGGAACCACCCTTTTGCATACATGATACCACAACTGCAATATGAAAAGGAAGAACAAAACAAAACATAATTTGTCTGCTTATAGAGTAACCCATAAAACGTCCCACCTAGGTTTGTTCTCAAAATAAGTTAAGCAATTAAAACTTGTGTATAGCATTCAGAATATGGGCTTATTGAGGATATTCATTTGTAGTCGGAGAGATATGGTCCAAGTTATGGGCTGACCGTAAAGTTGAGTATATACACAATTTTTTTTTGCTGAACGTGATAGATATAAGGGTGTGTATAATTAGAGTTTGCCGGGTGGCACCTTGGCACCCTTGGGCGTTTTGAGAAATCCAAGATGGCGTTGTAATAGATGATAATTATCTATTCGACCCTATATAATCAAACTATGGAGTTAATAAATATACTATAAGACCCAATGAACAAGTGCATGCCACTTGTAACATTAAGTCATAATTCAAAATCAAAATGGAAGCCAAATCTAATAAATTTAAATATTATGCCCTATAACAGCAAATACCTGCAATAAAAAATAAACATAAAGTACTTAGATTATGTTGTTAGACAATAATCAAAGGTATGTCTGACTGATACTTTAAAGTTGTAACGTGACGTCAATCAATATGGCAGTCAAAACGTGAATATCTTAAAAAAATACTTGACACAAATTTCTAAATATTAGCTTCAAGTATAAATTATTGTGTTAATGAAACAATTAGAAATGCAACCATGATCACAACCAAGTGATACCAGGTAATCCCGATAAATAAAATGGGTCAAATTATAAATTGAGTACAATATATGTGAAAAAATGCATTCGATTTTGGCGCACTTAAAATCAAATTGAAACGTATGTTGTACATCGGTTAGGATCAAAGGTACATTTCTAATGTCATTGACACATTGATTTCGATTTGAAGGCTGTAATACTTACAAATTTTGTCAAGTATTTTTGAAGATGTTCAGGTTTTTGGCTGCCATATTGATTGACGTCATGTTACAACTTTAAGCTTAAACTCTTCTAAGCAAAATACCCGAAAGAGACATTAGATTAAGCTGCTTTGCACCATAAAAACTTGCCAATAAAAAAAGCACTGAATACGAAATTATTACTGGGTAAGTAATATATACGGAAATAAGGAGCTATATGATATTAAATGAAAAGGATAAGAAGGTAAGACCAGATTTAGAGTTTAAAGCATGATGATTTACTCTACAAAGTAAGAAACCGAAAATTAACAATATATTTACGGTCTGCACGCACCAAGGGGAATAAAAATGCATATGAAAAACGAACAAACTACCGAGTACGTTACCTATCAAATAAGGGAAAAAACTCTATGCATAGATACATGTAAAATTCCTATTAAAAGAATGAGATGCTAAGGCATGATTATAGAGTTCTAAAAAAAAACCGAGATATCTTTCAAAGAAGATACCCAAAAGAGATAGATTCGGACCGCACATGCCGTAAGTGACATTTACCTATCGAAAAAAAAGGGGCAAAACCCGTGAGATAACTACAAGATATTCATATTAAATGAATGAGATAAGATAATGAGATTATAGAGTTAAAGCTAGAGAATAAATCTTCAAGGGAAGATACCGGAAAGAAATAGATTCAATTTGCTACCACCAGTAAATTTGCCTGTTTTAAACATAATATGAAAAAGATTAAGAAGCGAAGCCAGATTATAGAGTTAAAGCTAGAGAATTTGCTCTTCAAAGTAAAATACTGGGCGGAAAGAGACATTAATAGTAATTAAGTAGGGGGGAAACAAGGTCAAGCCCCATAAAATGCAATGGGATGGACTTTGGCCCCTCAATTGGCGAAATAAGCCGTTAGACAGTCAAACTATTCATTCTTTTATTCCTCTGAGCTCCATCCATTTAATCACCATTTTTATCCCAACTCGGGATGAATGTGAAAATTGACCCTGTACAACTGACAAAGGACCCTTTTTATTTATTTTGCTGTTTTAAGCCTATAACTCCAACAACTTTCGGCCGCAGATAACATAAACTATGCCTTTGGTAATCCTTAGATTAAAACTATTAACATGGTATACTTTTCAACATGATTGGATCAATTTCAAAATTTGACCCCTGTTATTGACCTTTGACTCCCAAAATAAAAAATTTTTGCATTTTTTTTACGATAACTCACTTTTTTGTAAATGTTGTCACCTTTACCTACCAAAATCAGTTGAAATCACTCTTTAAATTGTTTTCACACAGATTTGGCTGCATGTCAATTCATTCAATTTATTCAGCATAACGTATCGTACGTGACATTAATGTATAATACAGTATATTATATAATAAACATAAAGTATCAATTGTAGACTGTAATAAGATGAACTGGTGAGGAATATATATGTAGGACCAGTAATGGACATCCCGATAGGGCTTATGGGTATTGCTGGCCCTGTAATAAATTACCAAGTAAAATATATCAAAATAAAAATAATGATACAAGTAAGGGGTGATATATAATAGTACATAGGTAAATATACATAACAAAGAACAGAGACAAACAAACATCAAACAAACAATTAGTATCTAAGTTAACAACAAACACTTAACGGTAATAGGGGATACGGGGGAATTTGGACAGAAGGACAGCTATTCACATGTCTTGCTGAGTTGTAATAATATTCATAAATGAGGAAGCAGAGATAGAGGAGGTAAAGGTGAGGAAAAGGTAAGGAATAGAGAAATGGGATGAAGAGAAGGTGAGGAGAGAATTAAGGCCTTGGGAGAATTTAAAAAAAGATGTATCTGGTTGATGAATGCTTTTTTTTCGTTGAGCTTTTTTTTTTTTTTTTTTTTAAAAGACGTATTTTGTTTTAATTGTTTGTGATTGATTCTGAGATCATTCCTAAGCTTTTGCGCCGGATAAAAAGTTCAGTTCAAGTTTTATTCATCCTACACAACAACAAAATACTAGCATGTAGGCACTAAATTATACATAAGTGTATGATAAGGCCACCACAAAACGCTCAGCGTGAAGGCGTGGTGCCTTATTACAAAACAATAACAACTACAACCAATACAACATAAGATAGGACTTGAGTACTTGATTGAAGAACAAATTATATTACCGGATTATGGTTGAAATGACTATAAGATACCCAAAGGACGAGGGTAAACAAGAACAATGACAATAGTCTTCATGAAAAATGTGAGTTGGTCCATGTGATGGTTACCTATACAATCGCTTGAAATAAACCTTGTGAACCATGGATATTTAACAAATACCGACTGCCCAAAAGAACGTTCAACAGAAAAGATACATCACCCGGTCAAACCCTGACTGTTCCACTCACTTCGGGCGTTGCCTCGTGAAATAGAAAATACAAAATTTGACCACATGATGACCTCTCACTATCACACTCCTGGGCATTCAATACCTGTATACTATATGCCATATACTAGTACATTAAGCCTTAAAGATGTGAAAAATCAGGTACAGAACTTGAAAACATAATATGGAAGTAATATGCAATTATCTAAAAATACTCTTATTACAGAGAACCATTGTATGTTAAGATGATAGGGCATATAGCCATTAACAAAAAATATAATTTAGAAAAATACACACCAAAAATACTCAAGTCATAGACAAACGGACAAGACGTCGAACAATACAAGAAAACATCGCCAGACAAAAAACAAAGGACCCGGAACAGGGGAAATTATGACAGCAGCTTAGGTAGAACCACGCACAGTTTCCAAAAGAACATATGAAGCCTAAAAAGTGGCTATATTGAGGATGAAGTGGTATAAGCCCATGATGGCTGAACCAAGTTAGGCAGAGGAATATTTGTGGACAAAATGCTTTGGCCCGAGCCGGTGCGTGCGATCGAGGTCATCCTTTGAGATGTCAATGTCTAGCTTGTCCTTAAGTGTATTATCACCAAAGTCATCCGTACTATGACGTATTTCTTGGAAGCGTGCTAATAGCAGGGGCAATTTACCGTCTAGGGAATAAGCTCATAGTCCATCAGCTTTGAGGCCAATGATTAATCTTTTGATTAAAATGGTCTTGTTGTCCCTCTTTATAAATCGGCCGAGTTGCTGATACCCCATGGATGTCGAGGGAGATAGATTGGTAGACCTCTTGAGAGATTTTCGGCTCAAGTTGATTGGAGATAGATGACTGTAGGTCGACCTGGAGGTCTTCCCCCACTTTGGAAGATAGAGCAGAGATGAAGCTATCATTGGCACAAAGATTTGATGTACTTGTGGCCAGTAATGGAAGAGAGTCCAGGATAGATTTTGCGATCGACCCGGCGACAGCTTCGGCAATTGATTTCATTAGGGTAGGATCTGCCATGATAATGCCCTGGAGTTGATGTTTTAGCTGCTGATGTGTTGTAGTTGGTGTTCCCTGTGTCGAAGGAGCTCCATTACCACTGGAAAAGTCACCATCTTTTGTGGTTGGGCTTGATGGGATAGAATCGGTGGTAGATGACTGAGAAATATTCTTAGATTTATCCTTCAAGCTGAGTTTAGAAGGATCCCTTCTCGATGCCATGGTGATGTATGGGATAATATGACCAATCCGCAACCAGAAAACACCATATATGAATATAAAAGGTTAAAACGTGAAGTTTTTACGGAGCGATCACACGGACACGTCCGTTTGACGGTAAGGCATAGTAGAACAGGATACTGACTAAAGTGCTTTTCAGAGGAAGATTTTGGGAGGGGAAGATGAAGTTTTTCGGCTTGTCTGGTGTTATAGCTGTGGATGTCTGTTTGTGGTAAAGTAATTGCTGAAGTTCGGAGGTAAATGAATTGTTGTGATAGTCAAACATGAAGAGCGATGTTTGAAGTTGGTTGAGGTGCTCTAATTTAAGTGTTTCAGTGAGGTGAAATAATGGCAAAGTTGTGAGTTCTTGGGGGTGAGTTTGTGATAGTGCGAATGGCCCTTTCTGTGTGAGTTTAGTTTGGTGAGTCGTGAATGATAGTTGGAGGCCAGATGATGTTACAGTAGCTAAGGTATGAGGAGAACTAGTGTGTTGTAAAGTGATTTTAAGGTGTAGTTGGAAGTGGTGTTTAACTCTGTAGATTGTACCAATTGGAGAAGAAAATGGAAGAAGCTAAAAAGAAGTTAGGTGATGAGAATGCAGTAAATACTCAAGAAATGTATGTAAAGGCTAAACTAGATCTTGAGCTTGCATGGCAAAAAGTAACAGAAGGTGCAAAAATAAGATCCAAAGAAAGATGGATACAAGAAGGTGAAAAAGTACCAAATACTTCTTGAATCTAGAAAAAAGAAACGTAGAAAGTAAAACGATTATTTCGTTATGTAAATCTAATGGTACTGTTATCACAGAATCAGGAAGTCCTGTTAAATGAACAAGTGTAATTTTACGAGAATTGTATAAATATATCATCATCATCATCATGGCCTCCATCAGTCGCACGCGACTATGGATAAAGCGCCCACCTTAAGTCAAGGCATTAGGTGGAACAGCGACGTCTGTAGGCGAAGTGGCCATCCTAGAGTGGAGTCTCTGCCAACCAGTTGCTACATATATGGGATGTCACAGCTTGACTATCCAAGGATATGTGCAGCTTTCTTTGAGCTCGCTGCTTCCTTCAAACTGCTATGATCTGTTGTTCTCCAAGCTAAGGTGTTGCTTCCACTGTTCTCGCAAAGGTGACGATTGTCAGCAAGTTTCTCCCAGCACCCAATGGCGATGTTCAGGGACACAATCACGTTGACAATATACTTGTAGCGGGCAGGGTCGACCAACTTTCCTCTTCCCAGATGTAAGCTCAGCATACATGATATCGTTCGGTAGACGGCCATCCGCCATTCGACGGACATGGCCAGCATCGGAGTCTGCGTTGTTTAAGAAATTTATAGATGGTGGGGAGTCCAATTCGAAGTCAGGAGCTCTGAATTCGGCACCATGTCCTTCCAAGTGACACCAAGAATGCGTCTAATACAGCGCAGATGTAAGCGGTGAGTTCTCTAATGCATAGGAGTATGTAGGCCAGTCTCACTACCATACAGTAAAGTGCTGATGATGCAGGCGTTGTAAAACTGCTGCCTTTGTCTAATGGACAGCTCGGATTTTTCCACACCCGCGTTGTAAGCCGGGCAGAGTAGCTTTTTCTTTTTTTACAGCTTACCAATGGGCGTTTGCCGATTTCTGCAACGAGAGGGACAGACTGTCAATGATGGTGGACCCTAGGTAGGGGAAGTCCTGACAACCATCAAGTGTGTTAAATTGTCGATTGTGAGGAAGGTGGTTCTTGAGCATCTGGGGCAAGGACATTAGTCTCCTTCAAACTGATGAAGTCCGAAGTCCTTACATGCCTGTGAGAAGCGATCTATTAGCAGCTGAAGTTCATGCTTGGAATGTGAAGTAATGGAAGCATCATCAGCGAACAACATGTCACGAATCCATATCTGACGAACATTGTCTTAGCTCTAAGGCGTGCAGGAATGAAGAGCCGACCATCAGACTGGTGTCAGTGTAGATGCCTTCGTGGCGGTACCGAAAATGCTTGTTAGAGTAATGAAAAGAAATCCCAAAGAGCGTTGGGGCCAAAACACCTCCTTGCTTAACCAACCCCCACTGCGAATGTCAAATGGCTCTGATAGGCTGACGTCAAAACTGTTACCGTTGCTTTCAGTCGGTATGGAAGATCTGATGATGCTCAGAAGCCTTGGTGGACAGCAATCTTCTGGAGGATTTGGAACAGTCCATCTGCTAACCAGGTCAAAGGCTTTGGTCAGGGCTATGAAAGCAATGTAGAGTGGCTTTGTTGTTTATCTGCACTTCTCCCTGTATTGGCGTATTGAGAAGATCATATCGATCGTAGTTCTGCCAGCACGAAATCCTCACTGAGACTCAGGATACAACCCTTTCATCCAGGACTTGAAGACGCCATCAACGCAAGCACGGCAAAAACTTTCGCGCGACAATACTAAGGAGGGAATACCCCTGTATTGTTGCTATCACTCTTTCACACCTTTGTTCTTGTAGAGGGTGATATCTTGAGTCTGCGCAATCTCCTTGTACAGCTCCTTCCTCCCAGCATGGACAGAGAAACTTCATGTAGTGGGTGAAGCAGAGAGCTATTTACAAGCATTTGATCAAGTCTGGTTGTATATCCATCATTCCCCCGGGCTTTTCCGGATGATAGACTGTTGATGCCATGTCAAGTTCTCCCCTGTATGTACAGCATCTAGGGCAGCCCGCCATGGTAAGTAAGTACTCTGATCTTGTCAAGGCTGATGTTTTTTGACAATCCTGTTCTGTAGAGTAGAGCTCAGAAAGTGTTCCACCATCGCCCCATCTTCTTACTTCTGTCTGTGATGACTTCACCACTGGATGACTTGAGGGGCGCTTGTTTTGCAACTGAGATGGCCCGAAGCCTCTTTAGATCCATCAACATAGCTCTGGATGTTTGCCCTTGCAGAGCAATTTGTATAAAATATAATAATGATTTGAAACCACAAAGATTGCCGGCCTTTAAAAGGAATCGAAATAAAGAAATTAACAGACGAGGAAAAAGCATGCGAAGGACACTCAACAGCAATTAACGGGAGAAGCTTTAAAGGAATGCAAAATAATAAAAGTCCAGAATACGAGTCTAACTGTTGAATTTTACCAACAAATTCTTCTGGCCAAAAAATTAAAAGGTCCATGGCCCGATCGCCTAATAGCCTCGTCCCCAAAGAACCCCAGAATTTCCGTAAGTGGTCGAAATTTTGTAATCAGAAGAAAGCTACTATTTTTCTCATTACCCTGTGAATCTTAGGGCTAAATGATGTGGGGTTTGGGAGTTATGAACGAAAGTGTACTTCATTTGGTCGACCAATAGTAGCTTTACACAAACGTCTATGGGGCTCACAAAATCATGTTTCTAGCTGTCATATCAAAACGGAATTGAAATATCGGCGCAAAACGTTACAGATGTGGTTTTTTTGGGGTGAAGCCATTCTATCAGATGAAAACTTTTATGTCTTTAATTGGCTCATCCCCCTTTAATACTTGGAATAGATTCCTTGAACGAAGCTTTGGAAAAATGTGGTCAAGTGGCTTGTAGCCAAGAAAGGTATAAAACTTGTGCATAAAGGCAAAGATTTGTCAAGAAAAAGTCTGATAATTGGATCCAATCACTCTTATCAGTTGATTACAAAATTGCGACGAAGACACTACCTAAAAGAGTTCAAAAGTCATATCATCATCATCGATTCAACAACCAGATATTAAAGGGGAGATACATTGGTGAAAATGCTAGACTAACGGAAGATGTAGTTAGATATACTGAATACGTGTAATGCAACTGTGACTTGCTCTTTTTAGATTTTTAGTAAGCTTTCGATAGCATAGACTAGAAATATTTTATTTTACCCTAGAAAAAACTTCAATTTTGGACCCTCTTTTATTCATGGATTAAAAACTATTTATCATAACATTTCAAGTTGTATAGGCATAATGGTAATGCTTCCCGTTTCTTTGATATTGAGAAGGCGTTTACAGATTCCCCCCTCCGGCACTCCTATTCTTTAGTGATCGAAGAGTCCCGTTATGTAAATAATACATTCTAAAAATGTAAAGTGTATAAAACTCCATAGGTAATACGCTAAAACGTAGCCCGAATACCAATGTAGCTGATGAGATCACTGTATTTGTAAAAGATATAACGATATTAAACTGTTTAGATATTCTTGATAATTTTTAAATATATCGGTTAAAACTAATGTTAAGAAGACAGAGGCTTTATGGATTAGTTCACTTAAAAAAGCCAAAAGAAGGGTATTTAATTAAAGGGAAGTAAATCCTGAATATAAGGGAAAATCACTTGGTATTTGTTAGGCAGCACGAGTTTCAGTTGATATGATATATCACATAATTGGCAGCCGAAACATTGCAAAAATTTAATCACATTATTAGTTATGTTGGAAAAAAAGAGACCTTACAATGGTCGGTAAATTGTTGTAGCAAAAAATTTGCTCTCATCACAACTGTCATATCAACAAAGTATCTTAATATACCTAGGAAATTTTTGAACGATTTGAATAGACCCCGTTGTTTTAAATTTGGTTTGGGTAAGAGAGAGAAAAGTCAAGAGAAGAGCTTTGATAAATGACTATGAGAAAGGGGGTCTAAATGATACACATACCTTCGTTTTTGATTCTTTGAAATTGTCTTGGATTAAACGATTTAAGCAGGTTGTTGTCTAGCCGGTCAGTCTGTACGATAATGAGGTCTTACTTCAGAAAAAAGATAAAATTAAAGTCAGAAGAAGGCGGATAATGATTGATTAATCTTGCAATATATTCAGGATACCTAAGAAATTGAAAAAAAAAGACATGAACAATCGAGAAGATGACTGTGGTTTAGGACTAACCTTAAAGTCCAACTTCTTTTCCGATTCAAAATTGTACATCAAATTAAGCGTAATTACTGTGAATTTCGAACCTTTGGATTAGGCCAAAATGCGAAACCGCTGGGAAAGAAAATTCTGGTTAGGTTTTTAATTTGTAAAAATATATGACAATCTCTTACAACTTTCAAGGAAGCTATGTTAATTACATTGAACTGGAAAGTCTAAGTAAATATATCCAACAAGATTCTTTTGGAAAAAAGGGAAAGCAAAAAAGAAAAAACATAAAAACAATAAAACAAATAAACAAAATAACATTTTTGTTTCTTCTATCTACTGCAGCCGATATCAATCAACAAAATGTGGCTTCTACAAAACATACCTGAAGAAAAACATTGATTGACTTGGAAATTGACTGTTGTTCATCCAGTCCTGCTATGGGTACGATTTTTAGGGTCTTCGTTTGTAAGGGGAATGATCCGTTTGTAGTGTTTCGTTGGTTGTATGAATTTCGTACACTTTATGTTAGGGTCATTTCTGTGAGTATATGTTCCCATGATTCAGTGTTGGTCTACGGTTAAAGGTGGGAATGTTGTGATCTCTGTAGTCACGCTTGTAGTGGTGTTAATGTTATCAATGAGCGTGGCTGTGTTATTCGTAAGTCTTTGTAGGTCTGTTAAATGTAGGGATATAAGAGTTTGCAAGTGATGTGTTAATAAAGTCATTAATGTGTGAATGAGTGGAATAATTGAGAAGATTGACATTAAAGTCACCGACAATATAGACATCACGGTTGGTTTTATTTAGTTCAGTTTGTTTGTTTGCTCGTATCCACAAGTCATTGGTAATGGCTTGTGGTGGTGTCAGGATTTGTTCAGCTAGTGTGCTGATCCGGGGCCGCGTGTATCCATGATACGGACGCTCCTGACATGGCCCGCTATTTGAGGCTGGGCGGATTGGGAACAGCCAGGGGTTTCCACCCTACTCTTATTCGACACTGACTGCGATGTACATGTACAGTTGTGACTCTCTGTACACGGGACCGACGGCTTAACGTCCCCTCCGAAGGACGGGATGCTTTCATGATCCATTTGCCCAATTCCAAGTGAACCATGGAGGAGAGCGGTATTCTGTATTTAATCAATAGCTGGTATACAGATCAAATCCAGAATTGATAGTACCCGAATAAATCCCAGCAAGTGCCACGACCCCACCGGGATTCGAACACGGGAATTTTGATAGTAAATTTGCGCCAGAGGCAAGCACCCTAACCGCTAGGCCACGCTCTCCCACGAAGAGAAGCTGCTCAGTGAGAAGCTGCTCGAAGCCATTGTTAAAATTTTGGATTGTGTGTTCATGCAGTCTGTAAATAACTCCCCCTTCTGGTTCTGGTGTTGTGTCGATGATTTTGTATGAGAGGTGATTGTTTATGTAAAGACAAACTCCCCTTCCTCTGCCAGTGAGTGCTCCTGGAATATACGTGTAGCCATTAAAGTGAGGTGGTGATTTGGTATTGTAAGCCTATGTTTCTGAAAATGCTAAGACAGATAAAGAGTGGTTGAAGGTGATCAAGATAGTTAGGTGATTTCTTCGTATGATTTGTGATACGTACGGCAGTTGAAAATGGATAGAGGAAAATGAGTCTTGTTGCTTGATGGTTTTATAGTGTGTTTCAAGCTGTCGTCCTGTGTGATAGCGGGAGTCAGAACCAGGATTATTAGCAGGTGTGAAATATGGTGGTCACATTTTTGGCTGATATGGGATCCATCAGTAAGGGTTGATGCAAAGGGAGTTAAGTTTGATGATGTTCATTTAGTGTTGGTGGAAAATTCAATTAGTGATGCGCGAAATTCTTCGTCGTGAAGCGGGTGGTGAAATGGCAGTTCGTATATGGGCAGGGGGGGCACGGCATACTGAAAAGGATAAAGTCAAAGGCAAATAATAGCGAGGAGGGGTTAAAGGTAGAGAGAGAGAATGATGGAGAGAGCATGGAGAGAGAGAGCGCTGGAGAGAGAGGGCGGAGAGAGAGAGAGAGAGAGTTGGAGACTTGAGAAATGGGTTGGATGAGATTGGTTGAAGAAGGATAAAGTTAAAGAGAGCAATGGAGAAACCGGTGATAACAGTGAACATACCTGTGGTCAAGAATTCCTGATAAAATTTGAAATATATAAAAAAGTTAAAAAAGTTAAAAAACTTAAAAAAAGCAAAAAATAAAAAAAATACAAATGCTAAGGATTATTTAATGCAAAACAACCAGTAAAGCAGTTTTTCAAATAAGTTACAATATACAATGAACATGCAAAAGGACGAGACAACGTCGAGTACATACGGATCACAAAAAAAATTCTAAAGAAATTACTTTAATCATAAACAAGGGGGAGTTGCTAAGTGGGTACACTTAATACCGATAAAACAATGACTTAGAGTTAATCAGGAAAAAAAAACGTTGATTGCTTTATCACCGTCACGTCAGTAACCCTAAAGTAAGCACTTAGGGTTAGCTACAGTAAAACGTAAGCATAAACACACATAAAAAGAAAGGGAGGCAGTAAGCTAATTACGAATCGTTCCAGGTTTAAATATTAGTAAATTATTGTTATTATGGTAAGACGATTACACATTTAATTATACAAAAAATAGTAACGAGTTCTTTTAAAGGTTTGAATGCAATACTTAATATGCCTGTAATTAGTAATTATTTATTACGGTAAGAGGCTATATTATATATTGGTTTAACATCACTTATTTTATATACCATCCCGTAGTCACTCATGCTCTCACAGTTGTATGTTATAGAATCTATGATAGAACATGACAATTTTTAAAATCAAAAAACAAAATTTTGCATTAAAAACAGGGTTGTGACAATTAGCGACCATGGGTCACTAGTGGACCCTGATGAATTCATCATACTTGTACCGGAATAAACTGCAAATTACATTTAGTCGTACAGTCTGTTGAATTTCATCAGGGTCACTAGTAACCCAGGGTCGCTAATTGTCACAACCCTAAAAAACAGTTTTTCCTCCTCCTATCCCGGAATTAAGGATCAGCTAGCACGACATATAGCCGGACCCCTTTCCAAACGAGGGTGATGGTGCATCAGATGCCCTCATGTCAATCAATTATTCTTGTCCTAGCTTAAGTGTGCCATTTATCAAAATACAAACCTCCAACAAATTCAACTCATTCGGATGTCGACAAGTTGCCCTCCACTACTTAAAGTTTTGTACCAAACTCATAGGATGTTTTGTTGTTTTTGGCAAAACACAAAATCTCAATGATCATCATCTGTTATTTGCTCAGATATTCTCTAGGAGATGCCTTTATAAGGTTAGCAACAGTTTGCCAAGAACTCCAATCAATTATCAAGTCATCCTCGAGGCAGAAAACATTTATTTTTTACTAATTTATTGCAGTGGATTCAAGACAATACACAGAATAGCCAACATGACCCATATACAGAGCTTTTAAGTTAGTTGGAAGGGCATGTATTGTTGTAAGTCAAGCCTTTATAACAGTTACTAATAGTTGTAATGGTACTGGGGGTTTTCTTACACGTGGCCACTTTCTTACATAATAGCAAGCAACTCTTTGTCCTCTTTCAATTTAAATTTATACAAACGATTGTACGATCTTTTTAAGGTTGAATGGATAGCTAAGATACGGTAATTAGTAATTAGTTATTTATGGGTAAGGGGATGACCACTTCCAATAAGGTTCAGGTGCCATCTTTGTTCACATTTCTTTGTCCCCCCCAGTCTTTTCTCCACTACTATTCCTTCCTTTTCCTTCTTTCACTTTATCTTTTCTTGTCTTCTCTTCCCTTTCATCAAGCATTTCTTTTTAACCCTGTTCCTTTCTTTCTTTTTCTTTCGTTTTCTTTCCGTTCCCTCTTTCTGGCTCTTTTTATGTTCATGTCTTCCCTCCCGCCTATTCTCGTCCATTTTCTCTCCCTTTCCTTTTTTGTTTATTTTGTTTTATTTTTTCTTGCCGTCCCGTTTATTATCCTTGCTGGCTGGGCTGCCCATTCGCTTTTTTAACGAAGCAAATGAATGGGTTTAATAATCCGAGAGTTTATTAAAAGTAGCATAAGTTGTATACGCTACTACGCTAGTTTTATTGTCTTTCATCACACTCATCATTCATCACAACACCCACCGCCCCATGTACCACGTAATACCCGTTTAAAATTTAAAATCAACAACCAACAACAAAAGCACATCAACAAAAACGCCCAGAACCCTAGTCATATCTTGATACTACAAAAAAGGGTATCAATTCGATCATTCGCGTCTGTTGAAAGGAGAGAAGTTAAGATCCGTCCTGTCCTCCCCCTGTTAGTAAATGCGAAAGCAGCGGACTAATCTCTACAACTCCTCCAAACCTGTTTTCCATTAACATCATTTCTTAGGTAATCCATATCCTTACTAGACCTCAGCGCAGGCCTTTTCTAATGTCCTGCCTTGACTAAGCGTCTTGATGTGGGAGGTTTTTCCAATGCAAAAAGACCATCATCGCTGATTTGTGTAACAATCACCATTGCGATGTCCTATGTCGCAAGGAAAACCCACAGAGAATCAATAACACGCCCAAACCATGATACAGGAATGGTCCTTGCCACCCGAGAGACCAGATCGACAATAACCGGAGTGTATATTTGTGAGAACGGCACCGAAGTAAGGACAACCTCAATTCTTGATGATAACAACATCGAAGTCCTCACCATTGAGCTTATCTCTGTCCATATTTACATCTGTCTACAATTACACCTCCATCAGTAGACTTCGATCACCCTCAACTCAACCCTGGGAATTCCACCAACCCTCCCTTCTTCCTCAGCCATAGTACCCCACATGGGGCTACCATGCAACGACACAAAGACGACAAGCTTCGAAGAATGGATAGACAGTCAACCACTAATACGTCTCCTTCACGACCTAAGCTGCCGCCATCAATTCACATTGCCCGTTGGGAGAGAGGTTCCAACCCTGATCTAGCTATGTTCAAAAACATCTCTAACCTGTGTAGCCAGATTGTTTCTGTAGCTGTTCCACAAACTCTACATCGACCAATCGGTATCCTTGTTAACGCTGCAGTAAGACTAAACAATGTGCCTTTTAAGCGCCGCTTAACTATAGGAAAGCAACTGGCCAGTGATTCACTGATAACCTGGATCAGAACGTGAAGATGGTTGCTCCAAAACCCATAAGACTAATGGACAAATTTGCCCACTAGTGGACAAACTGCCCGGATTCATACCCGAGGCTGCGGGACAGAATAATCCAGGCCTTTCCAGGAATGTGCTAGAGATATCAAGAGTATATCACATGTTTGAAGCTGATCTTTTTCCGTCTGAAACAACGTGCTAAAGGTGAGGAAGTTTTCGGAGAGGATCTCCCAGGAAAAGATCAAACCTGGCACACTTTAATTGAACCCGCCGATATGACCCATAACAGCCAGAAAGCATGGTCCTAGTAACCATCCGAAAGCTCCGAGGGGAAAATTTTTTTTCCAACAGAACCTCCACCAGCCAAATGTCACACACCCAAACCAAGTTTCCCACCACTGCTTTTAATGGCAAGTGCAGCAAGAACCCAGAAGATCAAATTAAGACCATAAAGGTATATTGGTGACCTGGTTTCACTCGCCCCTTCAAAATGGACTAATTGGGATCCGTATTGCTAAACTCAACCAGGAACGCAGTAGGCTTGACAACATCTCTACTGAGCACTTGAAACCCTTGGCCCACTCGCAAAGAAATGTCTTGAGCTCTACCATTGCTGCTTATTTCCCCCAGGTTCCCAAGATCTGGAGGACAGCACATGTTATGGCACTCCTAAAGCATGGAAAGATCCATCCAATCCCAATAGCTTACATCCTATATCACTCCTTAGCCATACCTCCAGGCTCTTTGAACGCATCCTGCTCAATCGTATCGCACTGTGATAGACTAACACCTCATACCATAACAACAGGTTTTCGGCCAGGCAATCAACAACAAGCCAAGACTTGTACTCAACCTAACTCAACACATTGAGGATGGTTTTCGAGAAGGGTATGGTATCCGGAGCTGTGTTCGTCGACCTATCACCAGCATACGATACTGTTAATCACAGATGCCTACCTCATAATGTCCTGGAAATTACCAAGGACATCCGCTTGACTGAGCTTATCCGAGGATTGCTTGGCAAAACAGGATGTTCTTTTGTCAGCTAGGAGCGAAGACGAGCCGTGTAGGCTCAAGAATTCTACCACAAGGAGTTGCTTGCACCATCCCTGTTCAACATGATACCAACGACCAACCTAGAGTGCAGGAACCTGTCGTTTTATTTTATGCAGACGATCTTGGAATTAGCGCATATGATGCCGGACTTCACAGTGCTTGAAAGAGACTCTCAAACTTGGCTGACTCACTCCTTATATGAGGAAAACCACCCTACTTGCAAATCCATCTAAGACCGGTGTGTTCTTTCCATTACGCAACCGTGAAGCCAACGCTCCAGCTTAAATTTACCTGGTCTGGAACTCCCCTGGCGCACTGTGATAACCCTTGTCCCTACCTAGGAGTTACCATTGACCGCACTCTCTCTTATAAGACCCCACATCGAGAAGACGAAGAGTAAAAGTATGTTCACGCAATACCATCTTGAACACACTCACAGGCACAAGATGGGTGGTTCGTTCGCCCACATACCCTAAGTTCGACGGCACTTGTCCTGCGGTAACTCATGTGCAGAGTATGCTGCCCCTGTATGGGAAAGATCAAACCCATGCCAAGAAGCTTGATCCAGCATAAATGCCTCCTGCCGGTTTATCACAGTATGCCTCCGTCCAACACCAACGAAAACTTGTACATCCTAGCAGAATTGCTCCACCAGACATACCTCGTAGCGTTAGGGCGAGCACGCAAGAGCGTAGCTGCCAAAGTATCCATGTGAAGCACCCTATGTCTGGACAGAATACGCACTTAAATCCAGAGAGAGATTTTCTTAAGCAAGGTCCACCCTCTTGAAACATCTCTAAGGAGGTACAGAGAGTCGCCTTGTGGAAAGAAAGACTTGCCATCACACCAAGTAAACATCTATCGTATTGAACCTGTTAGCATCTCCCACCTGGAGCGGACTCCACATGGGCTTGATGGCGCTGCCTCAACATATTGAGAACCAGAACTTGCCGATCTAAGGTTTTCCTGGCGAGTGGGCTATCTGAAGCAGAATCAGGATACTACTGTGTTTGGAACAGCACCACGCACAATGGAGGCTGCCTCTTGGTCCTGCCCACTGCTGTAGCAACCAATGCACAAACAAGGACCTGCGGAATTCAGTGAAGCAGCAGACGTTGTACCCATCTCTGGCTGTATCATATTTGAGAACGCACAGTGTTTTGGACACGATAAGAAGAGAAGTCTGTGGAAATTTTTTTGGTAGCGGTTGGAGCGAAATACTTCAGAGACACCTTCAACAAGATCGTGGAAGGGGAGAAGATGCCGTATGAATGGCGAAAGAGTTTTATAATGGTTCCCATCTTTAAGACAAGTGACATCATGACTTTGAAATTGCAGAAGGCATTAAATTTATGTGCCACAGTATGAGAAGCTATAATGTATGAGAGAGTACTAGAGCACGACTGAACACATTGTTTAATATCAGTAAGGGTCAGTTTTGGGTTCATGAATGGGAAGGTCCCAACAGCAGCCCTTATATTTGCTTTGAGACAGCTGCGGGAAAAGTTTGGAGAGGGGCAAATGGAGCTACACAGTTTCTTCATCGACCTAGAGAAGGCCTATGACAGGGTACCAAGAGAAGAGCTTGATTGGTGCATGCGTAGTAAAGGTGTCCCCGAAAAGTATATCAACTTAGTGAAGGATTTTTTTTTTTTTTTTTTTTTGTGCAGCAGGTACCAGTAAACCTTTCACAGTTGAAGTTGGATTACACCAAGGCTCAGCACTTAGCCCTTTCCTGTTTGCCATCATCGTGGATATCCTCACAGATGATGTAAGGAAGACAGCTCCTTGGCAAATGCTCTTTGCAGATGGTGTTGCTTTGTCAGCGAAAGAGAGAGAACAGCTGGAAAAGGAATTAGAACAATTGAGGGATGCCCTGAAGAAGAGGGCAATGACAGTTTCGAGATGTAAACCGGAGTATATGTGTCTAAATGGTGAATTCCAAGAAGGTGTAAAGATGTAGGGCCAGCAGTTGCCAGAGGTCACTGAATTCAAATACCTTGGAAGCACTCTACAAAGAAATGGAGACGTGGATGCAGAAATAAATAAAAACTATAAAAGGACACAGAGTGGGTGGAAAAACTGGAAGAAGGTGTCAAGGGTCCTGTGTGACCATGGTGACAAAAAAATCCTAACGATATTGAAAGGGAAGGTCTACAAGACTTGTACAGCCAGCAATGCTATATGCCACAAAAACACAACGGTTGTGGTCAAGCGGCATACCAGGAAACTGTAAGTGACTGAAATGAAAATGTGCACATGGACATGTGGACATACGAGAAAAGATCATGTTAGAAATGATGGCATCTTGGAGAGGCTGCAAGTAGAAAAAACATTGGTATGCTGTGCAGAAAACCCCGTCTGAGGTGGTTTGGCCACGTAAAGAGAAAGGACCCAAACTATGTTGGAAGATATACTCTGGAGATGAAACCACCAGGAAAAAGAAGGGGGAGGCCGAAAAAGATATGGCTGAACTGTGTGAACAGTGACCTAAAGGCCATCGGAGCATCAGCTGCTGATGTCCAAAATAAACGTAGCTGGAAGAGGATAGTTTCTGCCGCAGCAACCCCATCACCAAGTGGGAATAGCTCTTAGAAGAAGAAGATTTAAAGACACTATCATTGATGACCCAAATGAATTCAAAATAATTGGAAATTTGCAGGAATAGCTTAAAAGTGAAGGATAAGCCGTTAGAACACAATTAATTAAAATCTCTTTCTTTTCGACCAGAACCAGACCAGAAGTGCAAGAGAAAAAAGGAAAGAAAAAGGGGCCCAGTAGTGTTCAAAGATACAATCTCCATTGTGAATTCCGTGTTGTAGTGTAAGGTCCGTATTAGCGGCGGGGCGGCCGAGCCTTGAAAAGTCCTCTGTTTCGAGTTACCCCCTCCCCACCGTAAACAAAACACAACCACCTTATTTGAAGGATAAATATATAGATTTAAGAAAATGATGGTTGTGGTTTTGTGAAATATTTGGTGGCAGGGAATGATTTGGCAGGGATGATGTCTATGCCGGAAAAATGAAATTGGGCTGCAAGTTAGTTAAGCGACAATATTATTTTTTATATTTTTTAAGGTAAAAATATTACATGTTATTTTTATGGTATCCTTTTGTTAATATAGGTTTTTTAACGTGCATAAAGGGTTCAGGTAATAATAATCGTGTGGTGACTGTGATTAAAAAGGATGTATGCGTTTTTTTAGGAAAAAAAAAAAAGCGTGATGTTGGGGCTATAAGGGCTTTAAAAAGTCTTACCCTTTATATATTGAATAAAACAGAAAACTATAATATAAATGTCAGAGTTGATAGTTATTGCATGCTGATTATTAAAATTTGTTTTGCTTAAAAGTAATCAATCTTGATAGTCTTTAGTTTTTAGCCCAAAAATAAAACGTGGATTTTTTTGACACAAAAATCACCCATGCCACCAAAGTGTTTGACCACAACCTCTATTTTTAAAATTATTTATTACTATCTTTCGAATAGCAGTGGTTGCGTTTTGTTGTACCCGAGGGAGGGGTTCGTTTGTCGACAATTTGCAGTCCAAACCGCTCAACTATATGGAAAAGTAATGACTAAAATATTCAATTTTTGTCCATTTTACGTAATTTGTTGCTATGGTCTAATCAGCAAGGTAAGTTAAGATACTTGAAACATGCACAAATCGGATTTTGATTTTTTTTCGATTTTCTGATTTACAGCAAATCACTGATAGTGCCTTTTTTAAGTAAGACTTTCATGATTGACATGGTAGAACGTTATGTTTTTCAAACAAGTGGCATTTGGACAGTTTAAAATTTGGCCAATTTACTCCGCGCCCTCATCAAATTCACATCAACTTGCCCATTATAGAGAGTTTTGGTAGCGACTATAACCATCTTGTGATGAGCGATCGGACGTGCTGCGAGTTTGGGTGTTTCGTAACTACAATTATTTTTCTGGTCATAGTTGAAAAATTTGGTTTGATGATTTTAGATTGTACTTTGGCCCCGGTGTATTTGAAAGCCAATGAAAAGAAGAAACATGCGCCAAAGTGCCCCTTTTTCCGTATTTAGTATATTGGTAAGACTTACCGTATAAGTGAGTTAGTGGAGTATAACCATTTGAACAAGATTTTCGAGTATGGATAGGGGATATCAATTTGAACAGATCAGTACTATTCGATCTGTTTCTGGTTCCCATAGCGTTACATCTTAAACACTAGTAATAACATAGGCGAACTCAGGCTCATGTAGAGAAGTTACAATCCCAATCTGGTACAACTAAATTTACATTCTGCAAGGTGTTCTTTGTTCTTTGAACTCCTCCAGAACGCAGTTGAACACATCCGAACAGGTCAAATGTTTCTGTACAGGTTTAACATGTCGTGTAGGATGATTTTATATTGATGCTTTATCAATTGAAATACTTATTAATATAAAGTTTTAAATTAAGGTATGGGATAGGTATTTGAACATTCGACATCCTCATAGATGATATCTATCGTTTCTCTACCAACCCCGTCTTGTGGTTTAGTTTGCTATAGCGCTGCACAGTAATACGGAGGTCGCCGTTCGAATCCGGCCAGCGCATATGGGGTTTTTTTTTTCAAACTGTTGTGCGCTTACCATCTCCAGGTAAAGATAAATAAATATCCAGACTGTCCTACCTGGAGACTATATAAGTATTTAAAATTTCAAAACAAATATAAAATGTATAGTAATATACCGTTCTGATGCTATCCGCTTGTGTGGCGCTGGCCATACTCCAGGTTAAAGATTACTATACTATCCTTTGACATCCTCCTCTGACATTTTTGTTCGTTATTATGCAAACATGTTCAGATGGGGGGGGGGGGGCACATGGCTGTCTTTTAAACTTCTTTAAAACCATAATTACCGTAAATCGTATCATCAATTTAGGTATGCCTCCAGAAACTATGAATCAAATTATAAATTTAAGCATAGTCTGTTTTCATCGAACATTACAAACTTTTCTGAATATTGTTTTTCGACACCTGCTTAAAATTTTAAAATGGCGGCAATACGTTTTAAAAATCTTAAGGTACCATATTGGGCTACCATCATGAGTATTAAGCATGCGAACACAACAGAAATGCCAGATATGAGTCCTCTATTTTTTGATATAATCAGATCTGCCTCTATCACACATACTTAGACAGTTTAATTGCCAATTGAATGATTTAGGGCCCGTATTTTACTAGGGGGGGTGGGAGCATATGGTGGATTTGATGCTTAATGTTGCGATCAAATCTCATCCATCCCCCGTCCAGTAGATTCATCATGCTTTAAAATTAAAACCTGGATAACCATACATTATGGTCGTTTTAATAATTTTTTAAGCAGTTGTGGCGGCATATGTGATGTGTAGAAAATGCCACTGCACGAATTTTGAACACCCTCCAGAAATTATTGGTAGGTCCTTATAAACGCAATCGATCGATAGAAACAATCGTACTCGATTCCACCCCTGCTCCCCACACTTCCCTCCTAACTACTACCGACAATAATGGTGTCACCAAATGGTTAATTGTGTATCCAGAGGATTTTAGTGTCTAGAATTTTCTGGTCATTAAAATTCCGAATTCCTATATCTAGTATGTTCTACGAATCATAGTGACTTGATGGATTGTTTTGTACTTATTTTAATACCATGGAAATAAGAAACTCAAAGCTATCCTTTAGTACTAAAGATTTGCTAGGAATTTGGTGTACTGTTACAAAAATTGCCAATAAACATTTAACCAAAATCTGTTCAACTAGGCCTTAACATTTACTTTGTCGGACCACTAGTAGGAAGAAAACTAATGCCCTGTTTATTTTATACCATGTACGTGCACGTAATCCCCACCACGAGAAACTTAATTGTAATACCTTGCAGGAAAAATGTATTAACTTACTCTGAATAGCAAGAACTGGTGAGAAACACGCACAAGCAATGCAACAATGAAGATGGCTTCACCGTTATTAGTGAATTTACCCATGGCTTCTGCTTTTGTAAAGGAAAGTAATTCCTCTCTAACCAGATTTTATACCGCGCGTATTGTCTTCCATAATATAATAAGAAGTTCCTCCGCTCGCTTGTGAAAGTCCGTATGTTTGCGTTGGTATGATACAATAATGCTTTGTTAAATTGCGTAGAACAATGTTTGGCGAATGCCTCATTACTCTGTTTTAATGAAATATCACTACACCGCCTATATCAAAGTAATTGTATTTCTTCTTTCTTTTAAAGCGGCGCGAGCACAGTTTCAAAAATGAAATTTCTTTAATTTGGTTGCAATTGATCGTCAAGGCTATGAGAAGAAACATATATATTTTACACATAAATACATACCCCAAAACAGATCAAATGCCAAAAACCTCCAAGTCTAATACAGGTGCGGTAAAATCAATGCACAGGAGAAATGAAGAGCATGAGTGAGAAAACATAACAAAGAACCACAAAGTTGTGAAAACCACCGTTGTGACGAGTGGAAGTGAAAAAACGTACGGCGATCAAACAAATTTAGATGCAGCAAAATAATATGATAGCTAGTTTACAAGCGGAGGAAAATAGGAATAGACGCAAAATTAAAAAGAGTTAATTTAAATTCAGTCCGTTAGGTTGGATTGTGCCTAACTTAAAATGAGAACGGTGTTCAGCATTCACTTCGCTCTTCTGGCCACCCCTGCATGGCGCCTCTCACGCAAGTCGGGTTTTTTTTGGCAAGGTGCAGGGGGGTTAAAAGTTTAGCCACGGTAAACCGCCATTTTCACGTTGATGGACCGAAGATGTTCTGCGATACGGTCTGCTAGTCTACGCTGCGTAAACCGTCCATTTTCAGGGTGATGGACCGAAGATGCTCTGCGATACGGTCTGCTAGTCTACGCTGCGTAACCCGTCCATTTTCAGGTGATGGACCGAAGATGCTCTGCGATACGGTCTGCTAGTCTACGCTGCGTAAACCGTCCATTTTCAGGTGATGGACCGAAGATGCTCTGCGATACGGTCTGCTAGTCTACGCTGCGTAACCCGTCCATTTTCAGGGTGATGGACCGAAGATGCACTGCGATACGGTCTGCTAGTCTACGCTGCGTAAACCGTCCATTTTCAGGGTGATGGACCGAAGATGCTCTGCGATACGGTCTGCTAGTCTACGCTGCGTAAAAACCGATCCATTTTCAGGGTGGATGGACCGAAGATGCTCTGCGATACGGTCTGCTAGTCTACGCTGCGTAACCCGTCCATTTTCAGGGTGATGGACCGAAGATGCACTGCGATACGGTCTGCTAGTCTACGCTGCGTAACCCGTCCATTTTCAGGGTGATGGACCGAAGATGCTCTGCGATACGGTCTGCTAGTCTACGCTGCGTAACCCGTCCATTTTCAGGGTGATGGACCGAAGATGCACTGCGATACGTCTGCTATCTAACGTAACGCTGCGTAAACCGTCCATTTTCAGGGGATGGACCGAAGATGCTCTGCGATACGGTCTGCTAGTCTACGCTGCGTAACCCGTCCATTTTCAGGGTGATGGACCGAATATGGCCTGTCGATATGGGCGGTCTACTAGTCTACGCTGCGTAACCCGTCCATTTTCAGGGTGATGGACCGAAGATGCACTGCGATACGGTCTGCTAGTCTACGCTGCGTTTCAACCCAGATATAATGATATGAACATCTCTTACAGAATGATAATGTAGACAATTAAAGGATTTTATACATGCAACCTACACATATCCCCACAACACCATGTACCGGGACTTACACATTGGACGAGGTCGACATCACATCTGTTATATCTGCTATACCAGACCAGCGTTATTCGGGATAATTTACAACAATGTATTATGGGAATTTGCATTGATTACTAGATTGTTTCACATACCATTTGGAGGCCACAAATTGTAGGTGATAAGTGTGAGATAGACCATTTGTAAATCAATTTCACACACATAGTCCCGATAACGCAAATAGAGATGAGGGTAGTATAAAATGTCAAAAAACTAGTGTCCCTGTGACGTGGGTGTGAGATAGGGGGTTTAGCAGGGGGGGTCTGTTGTGACGCCTGGGGGCATATGACTATACATCTGGAATAACCTGACACAATGTAATAATAAGGGTGCAGATAGGTTGTTGGTTCGAGTATGGTCTTCTCAACTTGCGTGTGATCTGCCATACCATTCTTCAGTCAGACAATGCAGTTGAACCATCGGCAAAACAGCATTCGGTTCTGATAAACCAACAACTTATACCTTTGTTCAACCCATCTAAATGTTCCCTGTTATAAATCATCCTCAGATGCCTTCGTATTTCCAATATTTTTTTTTGCATTTTATTCACCAACTTCTCCTCTATATGAATACCCCCTTTTAGGAACATGGCATATTCCGGATTGGGCAAGTCTCCAGATGTGCTTCATTTCTTGAAATAACTTGCCTCAGATATCACCCCAACATCCACCCTTTTCCTCCACCAAAACACAACACAAGCCTTTCGACCCTGGAAAAGACTTCAACACATAACATATTCAATTTATAGCCCCAAACACTGCTCCTCTAACCAAAACCGTTGACAGAAGTTCAATTTCCACTCACAATGCACAAGGCAGTACCTACTCTCAATACGTGCACACTTACTACCTTCTACCCACACATTTTTGGACCTTCAAAAGTAGACCAATTTTAATATACAGACATACCTCTGATAAATATATCCGGCCCCTAATCGGAATGAGCATGGGTTCCCGAGCAAAATCCAAGAACCCCCGGGCGTGTTGATAGCGGTTTCTATGGATGCGGCCATATGTTTGAGTATTTACTTTGCAGCATTCATCGCGTGCTGATTCACTGATTCCCGATGACCCGGAATCTTTACACAATGAAGAAACAACCACGAACTGAGAATTTTCTCGAGCCAGAAAATCTGAATAGGATTATCCTCGGAAGTTCCACTTGAGAGAATATGAATAACAATTGCAATTATGGGGCGGCAGATAAATCGTTCAAACGTCAAGTAGTTGTGGTTCCTTCTTTATCTCTTTCTTCCATGTAGAGCGGGAGCAAGGACTTGGGTTAAACATCATAATTCATGTCCCACTACATCTCAGCTTTGACACCTTTGGTAGTTAGTAAGGATCCTCTATATCAATGCAAGGTAGTTAGTGGTGTCAAATTGTGGTGTCACTTTTTCAATAGGGGCCAATTTAAGTTTACACGGGGTCAAACTTTTAAATTACTCCAATCATGTTGAAATGTATGCCATATTGTCCGTCTAGTTATAAGGATTCCAAAAATGTATAGTTTGTACCATCTATGACCATTAGTTTTAGAGTTATTGGGTAAAAATGGCTAAAAGTGCAAAAAAGGTCAATTTCCATTTGTACAGGGGTCAAAATCAGAAGTTGCTCCAATTTTGGTAAAATATGAAACAAATTGTTCATCTAGCTTAATGTGTCAAAATAAGGAATAGTTTGTAGCATCTGCAATTCATAGTTATCATGTAATGTGACAAAATAGGTCACGGGGCAACATAATCCAATTGGCATTGGCCTTCTTTGACCTATGTCTCGGTAAGTAAACATTTAACATAAACAAAACTATCCTTTTTGGAAGTCCTCATTCCTCAGGCAATAATTTGCAAGCATTTAAAATATAATCAGAGTAACTTTCAGTGTTAACTCCAAAACCAATAGTTGGAAGTGGTACAAACTATGGAATCCTTATGGCTAGAAGGACAATATGGAAGATGTTTCAACATGTTTGGAGTAGGTTAAAAGTTTTACCCCTGTGTAACCTTAAATTGGCTCCTATTGAAAAAGTGATACCATAATTTGAGACCACTAACTACCATGCATTAATGTAGAGGGTCCATACTAACTACAAAAGGTGTCAAACCTTAGATGAAGTCTGGCATGAACGAACTCCCTAAATAAGGACACCTATGATATTCTGCTCCTGCTCTAATGTAAGTACGTACTGATGTTGTCACAGCTCAGTGCACTGACAGAACTTGTGTGCGCATTTTCAAGTTGTTGAATTTGGAGACTGTGTTGGTTGCAGCATTTCTCGATTTTGAATCTCACGGAAATCTGAAAACTGGCCCGGAAGTGATAGCCAATTTGCCGAGAAAATAAGGCCGAAATGTATTGTTTGGACTTTGAAGCACTTTTGAAAGCATTTAACATGATTTTAGCTCTGCAAAATCATATTTTATAATTTCGTATAGGCCTACATCTAAACAGCAGTGTGAAAAGGCAAAAAAGGCACACTACCACCAGAGGATATCTTACAGCTTCTCTGTTACCACACACACGCATACATGTTTGGTGTTAGTACGTATGTATTGTGTAAGAGCAGAATTTGTTGCAAAGGAATTCAGACAATATTTACATACATGTATGAATATGAATACGCTGTTTAAGATGGTAATTTTGTGAAAACCTCTTCTGACAATATTCACATTGATAGGGCTATTGCAAAAAGAGGCTTGGTAAGACGAGGGTTAAATTAATGTTTATGGTGTAATTTTAGGCAATACTTAATGACAAAGCATTTCTGACAATATTTACACTAATACAGTTTGATGAATGATTTCATTATCAATATTTATTTATTTCATTGACAAGAGCACTGATTTCCAAGGAGGCCCTACATATACACATTGTACAGAATGAACTTATAAAGACATTAACATAAGATAAAAAATACTAAACACACATAAAAACAGATTAAAATAAAATAAGCAATGAGTATAAATGTGTACAAATGAGTATAAAATATAGACATCTACAGTAGTACAAAATATGCTTGTGGGATTTACAAATGTATGCTTTAAGCTGAGATAGACTCATTGTCAATACCACATGTGATGGTCACGTATGGGCTTGTGTGAACTCAAGTTGATATGAGTAGCAAACTTATTTCCGGTTAACCAACGTTGTATCCAATTATATGTGTGCATGGGTGTATTTTACCAAATTAGAATTTGTTGCAAAAGATTTCTGACAATATTTATACTGATGCGGTTTCTGGGTGGTTCTTCGCTAAGTGTCTACTTTCGTGTCCCGCTACTTTAACTCACTATAAATGAAAAAAATTACAATTCTGAAATATTTATTTTGTGGTTTGGTCTTGATAAATATGATCTTTATTATAAAAAATTATAAAAACCTTGATAAACAAAGTTAAATGTTGTTATTTTTCCTAATGTTTGATGCAAACCCCCCGAAAACCCTATGTCCCTATGATTACGCTTAAAATTACAATTGTCATTATTTATTTGGTAGTAAAATTTTTCTTTTTGGAAATACTCTTGATCACTTGGTATTTACTGATTGAACATATCCTATCAAATAATGCCATAATGCATCAATTAAATCCTAAATTTACCATTTTTGTTCAAAAAAGTCTGTCCCTGGATTTTGAGTCATTTCCGTAACGAACATTTTGAAGGGCAGTCTATAAAATTGAAAACACTGAATCCAAAAATTAACCTGGTCAATAAGTACCTGCTCGAATTGGCTACTTGGCACACATCATTTATCTCCGGTATCTCTGAGAAGATCCATCAAAATATACATGCTTTTGCAAAAAGAGGGAGAGAGTACCTTTATTCAGCGTCATTCGTAACGCTGTTATAACACTATAAATATAGAAAAGTAATGTCCATTTTGGATTGGCAGTGCACAACAGAATTGTGACCGGACCCTAATATCTAAACAATCACGCGTGGAGGCATCGCCCTCGGGAGGACGTTATACTGGTCTAAATGTTTGAACCATCATTTCCGAAACGATCATTTACGTAACTTTTACCGTTACGGAAATGATTTCTTGACACTTTCACCTGTCATGGACAATAAAAATCTGAGTCTAATCAATTCTGGTTTTTTTCTCCATTGGAATGATCCTCCCTCAATGGTTCTTCATTTTGTTCAGATATTGAGGATACGTAGTAGAATTAACTCAGCCTTGACATTCATGCCGATTGTATTTCCGTAAACAAAAGTGCTTACGGAAAGAATTTAATGGTTTGCCGATGGCTACAAACATGAAAATTAGATGTCGCCTCAAATATTTGAAGGCTTAAAGATCGCGCCGAGTGATCATTCTCAGGATTTGTGCACTATGGAAACACATTCCAAGAAAAAAAATTAGTTGAAGGTGGGAATAACTTTTTTTCTTTTTTTAAAGCCAATAAGTAAACACCTTAGCGAGAGAACCACCCTTCCCTTTGTGTTTCTAGGGTTGTGATCTTAAACTAGACTAGAATTTGTTACAAAAGAGTTCTACAATATTGATTACTGATACGTTTCTCTTTTACGGTGTCTTAAAACTAGCTAG
>JAMKCH010009943.1:0-68950 GCA_023653785.1 Ophioderma brevispina
GTCACGCTATCGATTTCTTTGTTTAGAGTCAATCAGACAGATAAAATGTCATTAACATCGAGGCTGGGTGAAGAGCAGGATTCGGCACTAAATATTGTCAGTTTTTTTATGAGTGAACAAAACTCTAAAGTACTACTTGATTGGACCAAGCTGTCAAATATTATTTCTGGAACAAGACGAATAAATGTAAATTTTCTAATATTCCTTATGAACGTAAATAAAAAAATAACTTTGGTGCGTAATAATTTGCTTGAGTTTTTTCGTTTTTGTGTGGTGAGTGTATGTGTTTGTTAGCATATTTAGTGTGATTGACATTGTAAAATAAAAGAGAAGCTATAGAAGCGAGAGAGAAATTTTCAGCTACTTTTGAGTTTTTCACAGATTGATTACAAGATAACAACACATTTTTGCCACAAAAAGAAGTATTATTGTTACCGATGATTGTGTACAGAGCCTCGGTACACCTATTGCGTCAATACTACGTAATAACTACGTAAGTGAATGAAATGGACAATTGACATAGCTACAACAGTACAATACAAAAAGCATTTATATGACGCCATACAAATAAGGTCAAAGCGCTTTGACAAATAAAAAGGACCTACTATTTAGGCCTAAAACATAATACCGGTATATGATAGTAAATTGAGAGAAACATTTTAGGGACCGTATTCTCAAACGAGTTTTACAATAAAACGATGGTTAGGTCTAAACTGTTGTTAGCTAAGCGGCACAGTTTAAAAAACCGCAGGTTAAATACGGTATTCACGTCGTGTAGCTAACCACGATTTTAAACGCCGTAAATATCATCCCCGAACTGTGGACTTATCTCGCCTAAATGCCGACAAAATATTTGTATATCAGTTAATGCCTTCCGTAGTTTTTAAATGCTACGCAGGAAGTCAACGGGTTTTATCAAGATGTTGCCGGTATGCCAATAGCTTTACTTAATTCCGCGATGGAGAAAAAAAACCCGGGCCATTTCAAATTGTTTTATGTCGCTGGGTCATGGCCACACTTGGTATCAGTCAATACTATCCCCCACATGTAGGCCCTCCGATATCAGATTCACACGAGCATAAAAATACCAGGCACAGGAAATCTGGGTGAATCAACTGAAGACTCTGAAAAGAAAATAAGAGAATAGAAGGAGAAAACCAAAAACCCTAAGTCTCACCCCGAGTATCATAGATAGGCGAAACTATCAGGCACTTGATAAAGCGCTATATTAAACACGCCTTAAACTACCCCCGGACCATGACTAAATTTTAATAACGTTTTAGACGTGTTTTAACTGAATTTCGGCTAAAATTTAAACACGTTTAAAGTTAGCCATGCTTCGAGAATTGCGTTTATTTTAGGAGGCGTTTAAAGTGCGATTTAACCAGTGATTAGCGTTAAACATCGTTTGAGATACTGGCCTTAAATCTAATCTTTAGTGCACGAAACAGCAACAATCAAAAAAGAACCTCATATGAGGCAATATGCATACCATTTTAAGGACATGGCGAACAGAGATGGGCAAAGACTTCCATAGGTTAGGGTCAGCATTGCTGAAAGGGGCCTGTCCACCCCCTTATAGAAGAACACTGTTTGTGCCGAAACACCCTGGTGCCGAAATCCCGGGTGCCGAAGTTCCCTCCTCGCAGAACTGCCGAAGAACCCGGGATTCGGAGAACAGAGGAGAAGGGAAGTGGAAAATAACGTGCTTTGCGGTGTTAGAGTCACGTGTTTTACGCTTTTCGGGAGTTTATGACAATTCTACAATGGAAACTCATTAAAATCAGGCTTTTGGCATTTCGGAACAATCATGTATGTAATAGTAGACCTAGATACGAACTTGTAAACGCCTAACAACCCAAACAAAAAACTAGACCCCATGAATAGGAATTCCCCGCGTTCATTTTTTACCAGGTAGCCGAATTCTGAAACAATGTATACGTTAGAATGCTGATATACATATGGATCCCTTTGTAAAGCTCCCCTTTATTGATTAGGAGGGCTATTAGGCCGGTTGCACACAGTTTTGGTTTAGTTGGGGTTATAGGGGCCTATCGGGTAGATTAGGGTTAGGAATTAGGTTAGGTTTTGGTTATTAGGGTCCGCTGGAGTACAAACATTGGTATAGTGTGATTTTCTACTTTTTTGAAAATAGGGGTTATGTTTTTTTTTCTGATTCAGTGGGGTTCGTGTTAAATTTATTATTCCGTAAACCAAGCACATATCTGCATATCAGCAGTAAATCATGTGATTGTACCTATTGTGTGTGTGGATGGTGTAGGAGTTCTATGTATAGGGCCTTTGTAACTTTACAATTAATGATTGTTTGCTTTTTCCAAGCTAATCTACCCTGTCGTACGAGCTTGAGTCCACTGGACACTTATTTCGTGTCGTTTTACGTCGGTATAGCCAATTGACAAAGAACTTGTTACATCCAACAACCGCACGCTGTAATACGGATCTCTCTGTGCCGAACGACTGGGATAACCCATTGTTTCGTGCACGAACCCTGCCGTTCGGCAGGGTAATGACAAAGCCCGCCATTTTGTCGGCATGAATAATTGCCAAAACACCGCCGGGCTGTTTTGGCAATACCCAGTTTTCTGCCGTACGGCAATGTCATCTGCCGAAAGACCGGGCGTTTCTGCATAGCCCGGTATTTCGGCGCAGCAGGGCATGGCGAACAGAGATGGGCAAAGTCTTCCATAGGCTAGGGGCAGCATTTCTGAAAGCCTGTCACCCACTTACCTTTTTGTACGAAGAACAGTGAGGAGCGGCTTGTCATCTTCAGACGGAACTCTCGAACGTGATAAAGCGACTGATCCGGTAAATATTGCGAAAGTGGAAGTTAACAGACTTAGTGACGACTTTCACATGTTCAGTCATGGACATTGTCTGATCAAACACAACACCAAGGTTTCTAGGACTAGGGAACATCCACAGTCCCGACCCTGATGGTAATGTATTTGTAGTGTCTGATGTGTTAGGATGAACATGCGATGAAAATTGTCTTTTATCATATATATAGTTTAAGTTTGTTACGGCGCATGCACTCACTGATTTCATCAACACAGAGAGATAAACTGTCAACAACACGTTTGGCATCACCACCAATCTTGGGATCAAATGTTATTGTTAAATAGAACTGCATTTCATCTGCATACATGTGGTTAGTAATATTGTGCTTCCGGATGATTGATGGGATACTAAATAGTATGTATACGTTAAAAAAGACGCCCGAATACAGAACCCTGAGGAAGACCAAAAGGGAGCCGATGTTTATTTGAAATAGCATCCACAATGTGCACACGGAAGGACCGGTGTGGCAGGAGATATAGTCCTCCGGGCTCACAGTCCGGGAACAATGGTGAACAATAGGGCAATCGATTCAGTTGACTCTTCACGCAACATTTCATGCTTTATTCCGTTTATTCGTCTATGGAACCCGGACTATGATACCTGCCGGACTATGATACTTTCACACCGGTTATGCAGGTAAGACCGAATTAATTTTGAAAGTATCACGCAGCCTACCCCAAAGAATGGCATGTTCAAATGTATCAAAAGCTCCAGAAGGGTCTAGCAGGACAATGGCAACTACCTCACTGTTGTGAATTGCATTGCCTCTTGACACGCAGAAGTGCTGTTTCAGTAATGTGTTTATCTTTATAAGCTGACTGAAACTTCTCATATGAAACAAGATGATCAAGTATCTGGTGTTACGAGACGTACTCAAGGTCAGAAAAGTAACCTCCCTAGGTTCATAAAACAAAATTTACAATGACTATTTGTAAGAAGATTGACTTGACCAAGATGTAAATTGAAAGTAATGATTTTAATACATAACTTAAATCACACAATATACACAATTAACAATGCACAAAACTATTATCTATATTTCTTACCTACTTAAAAATCAAATTAAACACACACCGTCCCATAAAATATACAGTTCAATGTTCTCGTTGGGTGCGCACCAATCTCTGTAGAATCAGGTCCACATATAAATCTTGGCGACACAATTCTTGCTGGTACAGTTCAACTAGTTTCGCGAAATCGCAAAAGTCCTTTTGGTCTAGACCGGCCGATTAATTTGTAAACTCGTAGACTTGAAGAACTACAGTAAGTATAACTGCAACTCGGTATGTCCATACAGGTACTCAGTGCGTTAAAGGTGAACGTCACTGGTAAAGAAGCAATGTCCTGCTGGAATTTTAATGTTCACCTTTGTTTTTCCAAAGGCACCGATTTTGTGCAGCTCTGACAATTCTGACAACTTTTCAGAATTATAATAAAGAACATAACATTTTTATAAAACAAATGTTATGAAAGTTCTCCACCTTCCGTTTGAGAGGTCTACACTCGGTGAAATCTCTTGACAACTGGCAAAGAGAAATAACTTGCAACAGAATTTGTCCACAGAAAATTTCCCATTATGCAACAAACATGCGGAGACAAGACGAACATTTCGTCATCTTTTCAGTTCGCTGAAACACGTTTAAAGGAAGTCCACATCCTGTGCTTGAAGTGTTTTGACATAGCAATTACACAAAGTCTATTGTTCATCAACAGGTGTGCAATCTTGCTTCCTATAGGTAAACAAAAGAACCTCTATCCAGTTCTTAGAACGGAGAAGATAAGACACTGTGCGCTATTGTCCTCTCTAACTGCGAACATATTCTGACATGTTCTTCAGGAAGTGCTCACAATCTAGTCCATTTAGAACTAGGTCAATCAAATAAGTCATGCTTATTGCACAACACATTGCAAGTTTCATATTTTCCAGTTCTCCTCACTCATAATTTATATGATTAAATTTAACACGATTTAATTAATATAATACAGAAAAATAATATAATATTCAGGAGTCTGTCACATCTGGGAACTCGCTATTTTCTCCATGAATTTGGAAACACAAATAATATTTGACACAGAGCGATAATTTTTAAGCACCTCTTTATCTATATGTGGTATTTCAGAGTGGGTGTCATGGAAGCTTGCGGAGCTTAGCAGGGAAACGACACTTCAGTGTTAATTAATGGTACGCCAATGAATGGTACAAGGAACATGATTTTGATGGAGTTAGCATAATAGTTACCTCTTCAACAGTGACTGGATTAAACACATGTATCGGGACAGTCTTATCAAGTGTGTCCGTTGATCATTCAGGGGAGTGGACCAGAACAATTATTCAATTGTACGTTTGATTCTTTACACTTTGTCCTTGACAACCTGGCAAGTGAAACTATTTCGCTATTTATAAGAAGAAATAATTAAGTTGGAAAGTTTTTAGTTTTAGTTTTGGTCAGAAGATTATTCAGAGTATCAAAAAACAACATGGTTTTGTGTTTGCATTTTCTAATGGTTCCCTTAATAACATCATTAGCACGTGAGTTTACCATTCCCTGCTGATTGTATAGAATTATGCATCAAGATCAACACTATTTCTAGTTTTTACACTTCTCTCTAAACGTCTACGTGCACGTCTAGAATCATCAGTATCTTTAGTTCAACAAAGGTGTTCGGGTCTGACAAGCTGGAACGCTTTTGTGTCGAGGAGGTGCATGGGAATCTAGTAATTAAAGCATAATTAGAACATTTTTGTGAAGAGAGCCCCAATTTTCAAAAAGATGAGGATTCTTAACGGTTGCCATGGTAACTGGATAGTAAAACATACCTGTGAATGCGGAAGCTCCGAAAATGTCTGTGTGGTCACAAACGAAGGAATTTTGTAATTAGATAAATGATTTAGGGGATTACCGGATATAATCAACGGCTGCTGGAAATGGGAAACGGTTCTTCCATGGTGAAATAGTCGCTGAAAGCGATAGGGTTCGATGAACCGAATCCGGTGGGCCATTGCTGAGATGCTGCCTGAGGGATGCTCTTTCCTGATCTTTCCCAGGAAGTTTGATGACCATGGAAATAGCGCCATGTACGTGTCTACGCTCCTCCATTAGTTTGTTTTATTGTTCAGGAAAATAAAGTAGAGTTATTTTCTCGAGGTGGCACACATTCATCATGGACGGACATAACGTAGCATTTTCAGCTCTGACTGCCGTTAAGTCCAAGCTGGGATCCCAATGTCTAATTCCCAAAATCGCTTATTTAATATAAATACGCATTCCCTAGACAATTCTCGTTCGCATGTAAGTTTTTTCCTAGACAATTACCACGTAACTGTGCCAAAATCTCAACTTTGAACATTGGGGCGCTCTTAAAAAAATGTGCCATTATTGCTTTAAGTAAAGATGTCTCAACTTTTCCACGCACCTCGTCAACTGAGCCCTCCCGAAGGTCAAGACTGCCAATCATGAATGCACGCATTTCTATAGCATAATTGGTGGTTTGTGGCTGTTAATCGTACAGTTCATCAAGCGATGATTAGAGCCCAGTCCAGGCAAGAGATCCCCCCAGACAACTAACCATCTTCAAGAGGAGGTATGAGCGGTCTAGTATGTGACCATTGTTGATGTTAGTAACCAAGATACTGAGGATGAGAACTTACAAACCAATCCTAAAATTAAATCGACTCTCTGGAATCGACTCTGGCTTGGAGAAAAGGCCAACGTGCACGTTGAAATGGCCCCACAGTATATATTCGTTTAGCAGTACAAGAGCAAACTCATTGAGGAAGGTCTCGAACTGAAGAATGTCGGTGTTTGGACCTAAACAATTCACAGAAAAGTTTTTGGTGTTACAGACTTTTAAGTTGTCTAGAAAAATCAACAATCTGAAACATAAGGGGTACATATGCTGTCAGGCAAAGTAATCAGGTAATAATAATTGCTTTGAAACATCAACAACCAACTTATTCCTCTGGTCATGAGGATTAAAACAAGGTATAGTTTGCATAGCTATGGTCATTATTTTCAGATTATAGGCTCATAACGATGGACATTAATTGAAAAAGATATGGACATTTTAAATCTGTTCGCTGAAAGCGATCGGGTTCGATGAAAGCGATCCGTTGGTCATTGCTGAGATGCTACCTGTGGGATACTCCTTCCTGTATTTTCTCAGGAAGTTTGATGACCATGGATGGTATCGATATTAAATCCACATAACACAGCCTAAAGCATTCAAATTCAACCACTGGCATTGAGCAGCTTTGTGCTGTAATCAATAATAGTGCAAGAAACTTTAAATAAAACAATGGTTTGACTTCAAAATAATTGCAACAGGAACAATTTCGGCGTTTTGTTATACTTAGAAAGATGAGAAAATAACTTAACAAAAATCTAAAAAAAATAGTACGAGGCAAGGTTTGTACAGGGGATATAAAGTAGGTAATTGGCACTGAAATCTATACCAACATTTTGGCCATATCCGAAGGATGAAAAAAGGATAGTTTGCCCTATTGGTTATATTTAATAGTTATAGGGCACTAAAGGATCAAGGTTACATCCTGGATACATTTTAGAATGTTCCGATTCTTTTCAAAATGGTCCCAAATTCTTCATATAGTCTCATAGGACCAGGGAACATAATACTTGCACTCATTTCATCATTTGAACATGTAATTAGAGGTCAGTCAAAATCTAACATTGGTGTACACTGTGAAAAATTACAGTGCAATTTACAGGAAAATACTGTAAAAAAGCTTTAAAAATTACAGTATTTGGCTGTAATTTGGAAATACAGGAAAATACTGTAAATTTTATGTCCAATTTTCCAGGCCTATAATGACAAAATCTAAAAGTGAAGCCTTTTGGAAATTTAACGAGTAACACATCATTATACACTACTATGAATTTTTCAATTATACCATTAAGTATACTCAAATATACAGGGAAATACTGTAAATTTTACAGGAAAATCCTGGCAGCAATTCTGCCAACAAACCCCGTAAAAATATAGCTTTTTACAGATTTTTATTCAAATTTACTGTATATTTTACAGTTTGATGTAATACATTTTACAACAAACTGTAAATTTTACAGTATAAGCAATGTAAAAAATTGTGGATAGGCCTACTAAGTTAGGGTGTTCGTTAGTACTTTTTTATTCTCCATACATTTACAATCTCTGTAATAACTCAGCAAATATATATGTTTTTAAGCGTTTTGATTACATTAATTTTTACAGTATACTGTAAATTTTACGGCAATTTGTTGGCAGAATTGCTGCCAGGATTTTACTGTAAAATTTACAGTATTTTTTTACAGTGTACATATCATATGGATCATTAATGCTTAGCATCTAATATACATACTAAAATGTCATATGCAGATAAAATATACATTTTGTCTCTCTGAAAGAATTACCACAGGATGACCTTGAACCGTTATGAGCCTATAATCCTGAAACTAATGACTGTAGATATGGCAAACTATACCTTGTTTTAATCCTCATGACCAGATGAAAACGTTGGTGTAGGTTTCAAAACAATTAAATCTGTTTTACTTTTACCCCCTATTTTTACATATTCCCCATTGTTGATTTTTCTAGACTTTTTACACATGACAATTTAAAAGTATGATAACACAAAAATTGTTTTATTGCAATTTTTAGGTAAATAAAAACCACATTCATGCACTAAAAAGAAATGCGCTTCAAGCTCTTATATCGGCGTAATGACGCTGACATTTGACCCAATTTTGTGTACGCCATCTATGAAACTTCAATTACATTTTGCCCCCATTTGTAGGCAGCTGCAGAAAAGAAATCTTAAAATTGGACGTTGTCATTGGTTTAACAAATACACACGAAATCTTGATGAAATGTGGAGTTGGAGAATCAACTTCACTTTAATGGTCACTTTTAAATGAATAACCGAATCAGAATCCTTAGGGTAGACTTATCTGAAAAGGTATCTTTGTACACGATTTAGGTGCTCAGGTTCACATTTACTTTTTCAAGATTACGCCGGTAGCCGCCATCTTGGATTTTTGGGTAAGAATGATGTCGTAATGTCAAAGCAATGTCAGATTCAAAATCGTTGTGGACGACTTATACGTAAAACGATTTTAGATGGTCTGGTCCAAAACTACATTTTTTCAAAGATGGCGCCGGTGGCACTCTTGGATATTTTGGTGAAAAAGACACCGTAATGTCAAATTAATCGACTTACCCAGAAAAGTGTCTGTGTACATAATTATAGGTGCTCTGGCGGCCATATTTAATTTTGGCCTCTAGCGAAAATGCCGGGATTTTTGGGAGGGAGATGGGGCTATTGTTTTTCTACTAGGTCCATAGAAGCCAAATCAATCATCAAACCTTACAAGCCAGACAATGGTCACAAAATTGAGGTATTTGACCTAACTATTAATCTATTTCTAGTCTCACAAAGTTAGGATATTATAAGTAACATGCCATTGCTTGATGTATTTTCGAAAGAAAAAAATCAAGATCTTCCGTCCCCATCGAAAATGAACTAACCCTTACAATCAATAAAATGTGTGACAAATACGCGCTGCTGCCAGTACCGTTCAGAAAAGCCAAATAGAATTGTACGAAATCGTCGCATCGATATTTCTACAGATAATTTGGTAGCAATATGCGTTGATTCGCCCTTGGTTACATGTACGGCTTGTTTGTTGTTTATACATCATTCTATTTTAAGTCTTAATCTATGGATATTAATTTGACTTCAATTTTTCACTTGCCATGGGAGTGCAGTTCAATATGTCGATTATTTACTGAGGAAAACGACAATTTTAATTAACAGACGGTGTTTATTACACATTGAAGGGACCGATTCGCGCAAAGGGTGTTTTAATACCGTGCTTTCCTCCTGGTTCTTCTTGGTTCCGCTGTGTGTGTGGATTGTCTCGTGGATTACGAAATCAAAGTTAAAGTTGAAACTATCATAATTAGAGCATTTTTCAGAACACAAGGATTGTAACAAAATGTCGTCGCGTTTGTGGTGAGTGTTTAGAGCTATTTGAATTTCCTTTGTTACGATATCGCTACCAATTGACTAAGTTAATCGGTAGCAGAGCAGAACAGGCGCTTTCAGATATAAAGTTCTGAAACACAAATATACCTAACCCCATCTGGAAAACATTTTTTTCCTTTTGACCAAACCACTTGACAGCAATTTAAACAAATGGGCCGGAGTTCCACCAGACCCATACTTATGGTCACAGGTAGCGTACAATACCATGCTTTTGTTGGTAGGAATACCCGGCAATCGTATCATCTGAAAGTCTATTTCGTCATCACCACGTTGTAGCGCTCATAAATATTTTAATTGGACTAGCTATTGCTGATCTCTTGTATCTCTCTTGCGACCGTATGTCTATTGTCATGATTTACCAGCATATGCCTATCTACAACACAACAGTGTGAAGCGTCTGCGCACCCTCGTTTATAACAGTAGTATCTATGTCCGGGTTTTCAGTTTTTCTGACGAGTGGCGTCGCATTTTGACAGGTACTATACTGTGTAAATAAGTCCCGTCCACACGATCGCAAAATGACCCATTCCGAGCTAACGTTGTAGTCGCTAATGTCACGTCGTTCTCTCATACTCGTCAGCCTCCCAATCTGTTTTTGCTTTTGGGTTGCTGGAAGCTACCATATGGATTAGGAACCATCTGCACTCGCATAAGTAATTATTGGCTGACTTCGCTACATACGTGTCTTATGTACGCTCGTTCTTTATTGCCTCCACGTTAGTTGTGATTCTCTATCGAAAAGTATTTAAAATCCATCAAAGCACTAAAGACCTATACGACTTCGAACCTTTGTACATCCAACTCAGTCCGTCCCTCTCAACGGAGGTTGTTGCAGAAATGCGGGAGACAACCCATAACCGTTAGCATAGCCGTTCACGAATCAACCCGCGCTGTCCACCTCCAGCGTCCACGAGAAGCATTTGTCGAGAATGGCTCTTCGTCAGTGCCTCTTCAGACCACGAAATGTTGCCACTACTAGCCACGGGTTCCTGCTACACATCTGGCGGTTGCATCCAAGGTTAAAAAACACGTTCAACTGCAGTCGCGATGATGCACCATTAGATAACAATACCACAAATGCTGAACAAAAGGCGCCAATAAAGAAAAGGCAGCTGCTGCTTACAGTGTACAAGGAAGAACCAGCAAGATGCTCTTCTACAGACAGCTGTTTTTTCTAATGACATTGACTCTCCGTTGTTGTTGGCCTTAATCCCACAAGATCGATTAGCTCAAACTAATCACCAAAATCCTGCAATGCTTGGTCACTACAGGGTGTAATCAACTTGTACTTTTGAATCATGCGATTAATCCACTCAATTTAGGGATTTGTAAATCCTAGGTTCCGGAGAGACTGTGTAAAAGGTATTAAAGAATACAATGGCCGTGGAAAAGATGGTGATGATGATATACAATTCAATATTCTCTTAATGTAACTTTTGAGAAATCTTATAAAGCAAAGTACCCTAGTTTGTTTTACTTGAACTCAAGAATGGGATTTTCCAGTCTTAAGAAAGTGAGCTGTATGTTTTACATACCATTATTCGAATGTTAACTTTCTGGAAAACTAGTGCCATAAATACCATTGTGATATTCCTTGAAGGAATGATGCATCATTTCGTCGCCAACGTCACATACTCTCGTATTCAACATTTTTGATTTTTTTGCGAAATTTTCGCTGAATTACTTAGTTTTTCATCGAGTTCTTGGCCCTCCCCAAAGTTTCAAAATGTTGATGATGCTAATAATTAGTTTATAAAGTATATATTTTTTGTCCATTTTGCCTCAAATCCTCATATCATATTTCACATAGCTTTTCACATAGTATCTATTTTACTTACATTTGAAAAAACAACGGTTTAATATGCGTCGTATTTTGCAATAGACATTATTTGGTGATTATCAACATAACAGACTTATACCTTTGTAGCCTAATTAAGATATATAAGTGTAGTTTTAATTATTGATTTTATGGTTTATATTGCCTTTAAAATATTTTCTCAAAACATAACGTCTCGATGTTTTCTTTTAAATGCCTTCGTTTAAAACCGTATGACATGAATGTCGCGGTAGATTTTTGAATGCGATTTCTCGAAACGTGTTTTATAATAACGACAGTAATGATGTGGTCGACGATTTGATAGACTGTTGTAACACAGGGAATACCACTACAACGATGCAATTAGGCTGTTTTCATTCATGAAATTATGTAATCAAATGGTTTCTCATGAAATCTACACGATATCGAACTTGCCATCCTTTTTTAACTTCAGAGAGGTAAAATTTGAGTATACATTTACAAAGGTTATAAGCTTAATTATTTGCAAAAGCCGTCTTTGAGCTTAGATATTTATAATCACAATAATTTTAAATATTGTAATCCTAAAGTGGACATCTGCGACGGACAGACTGATCCGCCATGTGAAAATCGCGTTATAATTCTAAAAGCAATATCTTTTTGTGCACTATGCCCGTGTTCTTGTGTCGTGTATAAGTCCTGTTTGAAAAAGGTGATAATGTCTGCTCATCAAAATAATGTTCCTTAGACACCATTCCAATGGCGTTACTTAAGAATGTGCAAATCTGGCTGAGCCATTAACACAAGTCAATCTGCAATGGTGTTTTCCTCCCTGCTATGCTCTGGAACTGGTTACATCATTTTTTTAAAAAGCATACCCTAGATAAAGAGATGCTAAAAAACGATACCCTTGTCAAATATTATTGTTGTCCAAGTTCATGGAGAAATATCAGTGCCAACATAAAAGAATCAATCTTGTTCAAATGAGAATTTCGTTCCAACTTAAAATACGACACATATTACAAAAGCACAATATTATTTCACCACATGTATGCAGCATGATATACGTTCATTTAACACTTGACACAAATTGATGGCGATGCCAAATATGCAGTTGACAGATTATCTCTTTGTATTGAATGAAATCATGAGTGGGATGCATTGACGATGCCATTCACTACTGTATGGAATGGGCCCGGTGTCATAATAATACGTGTCTGTGTGACTGAATCACTACCACCCCTCTGTTATATTATGTTCTCCATTGGTGCTGTATGCATCATTTTGTTCAGCACTGTACCCAAATGGCCTCGTCCTACAAGGTTCGTAGGTTTATTCCGTACATGTTGCTATGGGTACCTAGGACACTCTCTCATGGGGGGACACTCCGTTTCTTTACAACATACACCGGCCCGAGATCGGAGTAAACTTCAGGTTTTGCAGAATAGAGCAGACATGTTGTGTAGATCTGATAAAAGGGCACCAGATATTCCACTCCTTAAAGACCTCCATTGTCCACCGAGCAATAATCGTGTTGTCTTAAGCTCTGTTTTTCTTATCCTACAAGGTATTCCTGACATTGTCACATACTTGTCTGAATACTGTTTCTTGTACAAAAAAGTCCGTGGGTAAATAGGGCTTTCCGCAGTGCATCCCATCCGTGTCTGCCTAGAGAACACAGTAGGAACGCCATTTGGACAATCCTTCTCAGTAAAACTTTACATGCATGAACTTCAGTTACACACGGTAACTCCTCATCAAAAGGCAGTACAGTCATTGCTAAAAATATCACCAATTCGTAGAGCGGTGAGGTATAAATCGGTTCAATCGACAGCATACAGGTTATAAGTCCACTCCTTGGTACTATTTATAAAAAAAGAATTGCTCTAAGTTTGCCTCTTGCCATTATATCCAAAGAAAGACATGGTTTGGCCATTTTTTGGCAATTGAGAAGTGGTCAAAAGTCACCATATTTTGCCCATTTTATCATGAATTTCCAATGTCACAACTTTGGCTAGAGGTCATCCTGATGCCATTCAAACGACTTTAAAAGTTCATAATTGGTCATGGTAATATCTGAAAGGCATTGGATATGAAGGTGAACACCTTCTGCTCAAAGTGGTTTTATATCAAAACACAATGCTCTACCTATAGTAGCCAGCGTGTGTACAACGCGGCGTGCAGTGTAAGACGGCTGCCTCTTACTCGAGGTGTTGCCGTGGGTCATGCTACAGGCACCCGCATTCTGTGCAGTATTATACAGTTGCTGCATGTTTCTTCCATTTATCCAGTTATGACGTTCTGAAATTACCTTTGCTATTTTATAACTGTACATATTCATTGTAAATTGTCTGCCAACCAAAAAATGCATGTGCCTACATGAAAAAACAATTCTATTAATTATTTATTCAATAAATGTAATATCAAAGTTGTATTCTGCTAATATGTAGCTGTTGTGATTTAAATACATGTGTATGCAGCATGCTGTGATTACTTTCAGCACTTTTTGTGACTATTTGCATTTCTTTTTTAATACTAAAAACAATAAGTTGTCAATAAGGTACATCAGTGTGTACACAAACACCAGCAGTCAGTGCACTCGAACATGTCTGTGGTGACATCCCTATTACTAGTAATGGACTGTCCTTGGCGTGGTGAGATAAGGAAGAGTTCACTCACAATGCACTGAGTTGTGTGCAGAGCTATTTGAGAAAATGATGGGCCCGTTTCTCAATATGGTGGCATTACTTCCGGTTATGTTTTACGACGTGACCACCGAGTTATGAACGTATAAAATTTTAAATAAGCGCTAGATTTGCGAGTGCGAGTACTCTAAGAGAAATTTAAATATCGAAATGGTATTAAATGTTCGGTTCAATTTATGTAGCTTACCACGCATATAAGATACTAAACTTTGATTTCCAGTAGAAATTGGTAGAAATATGTGCATTTCGTGCGAGAAAATTAAAGCTAAACCACGCCGAAAATACGTACCAAAATGGGCGAAAGTCAGAGTCACGAACGACAAAAAAGAACATATTTAGGCCCATGAAAAATTCGCCATCAACGAAAAATGCTACAGAGTTAGATCTGATGTACATTAGGTTGTCTGAAAAAATCGTGAATTATGGCCTGCTAAGACGGCATTGATGTTGTTGTTTTCGATCTGAAAGGTGTTTGCATGCGTGACAATGACACGCAAGCATGATGCAAGTAGATACGAACCTCGTGCACAAATTTTGTTGACGCTAGAAGAAAACCGAGCTTTTATTTGTGGCTCTTGGAAACTTTCAGAAGGAAAAAATAGGTTGTTCCGTTGTTATATAATTTTATTGGGAAACGGCATCGTTTTACAGAAAGAAATGCACTCTAAAAGATAAGAAAAAAGTAATGATGACTGAATGAGGTTACGGCAGTTGATGGTAAATTAGTGTATCCTTTGTGTAAGAGTGATGACAGCACTCAATTAATCCTATACAACCATGCAACTCTATTTCCCTGTCCATATTGATTATTTCGCACAGACGTTACATGAAGGAATAACCCGGTGCTCAGTCTACAGTGTCGTAACCTGCTTTGGAAAGAAAAGGCCCCACGCAAAATCCGCCTACTCTCAAGCCCCACCCAAATGAGATCAGGAATAATAATAACTTGATAGTAATAAGAGTATAACTTGAATAGCTGGCCTGTGCACAGAGGTGTTGAAAAAGAAAGGATGCCCGCCTATCCGAGACTCGAACCCGTAAACTCCGTATTACTTGAAGATGGAATGTATAGAAAGCGATAGATCAACTCTATAGGTATAGAGTTGATCTATAGTTGATCTAGTTGATCTATCTGTCAACTATCATTTTGACAACGTGTTTTAAAACGGAATTTTCTAACAAGTGCGGTAATTGCCATCGATAAATCCTATCAGAAGATGAAATATACCAATAATTTTATCTCATCATGCTAAAAATGAGTCATTCATTTTGATAATATGCACATTCGCAGTCCTGAAAAATGTAAAAAACATTGACAAATTCTGCTGATTCGACAGAATGATCCTGACTAAATTGCCTGAACCATTCACCTGTAGAAAAGACGATTGAAAAAATGTGTATATTATAAACAAAATATAATATTTACAATGACTTATTCTGCAGTCTGTGGGAATAATTGTTCTCTCCTTGTTAATAATTAATCAATTAAAATTGCTAATGAAAACCGCGCGAAAAATATCGTTCCTCGTACCCACGAGTGCTCATGCCGCTCACCAAAGTTCGAACCCTTAAAATTGACCTTTTAACGGCTATATGCGTCGTTGGCGTTCCGACTGCAAAGTAAAGTTAAACTTTCAACATCCCCTAGCCTATGGAACTATTTGCCCATCTCCGTTTGCCACTCCGGGTCAATTGTTACTTTTAAGAAAGCTATGAGAAATTTCTAAAAGATCATCTATTTCCTAAGAGTTGAGCATGTCCGTATATTGCATATTGCCTCACGTTAATTTTCTTATTTGACTGTGCTGCTGTTTCTTACACTATAGATTAGAATCACTCTTAAATCTATCATATTAAATCTATCATGTTAAATCTATCATATTAAATCTATCATGTTAAATCTATCATATTATTACTTTTTATACTAAATAGTAAATTTACTGTAAAGCGCTATGACCTCAATTTGATAATGCACTATAGCGTATCAGATGCTGTTTGTTTTGTCGAAATAATAAGAATTGAAAAACCGCATCCCGCATTAGTGTTGACATTTTTGGTTAACTTCGTGACAAACAATGTGATCATGGTGGCCTAAACATATTTTGATACCTATTTTACAATATTGATTGGCTGAAAAGTTCTTTTTCGCCCACCTAACGAACTCTTAGAGCAGTTCTGACATGGATGTTAAAGCTGGACCACAAAAACATTACCACTATAAAGACAAACGGTCCGAAAGAACCGAAGCACAAAAACAAAGCTCAGTACTATTAAACTTAGCAATTGGATGACAAACACTATCACAAAGGGGATGGCGTAATTCTATTTCAGTGTGTTTGAATGAAAATGGAAAGTATTTCCATTGTGCTGTTCATTCAATACTTGATTCTGGTTCACTTCCAATTTGTGACCTACTTTTATACCGTGAAATAATGTCTTCAACTCATAAAAGAAATGTTGAAATAAAATTAGAGAAAAAAACATGAACAGTCATGCTCCTGAATTCCAGAACGTGTTATACGTCAATATGCGACAATTAGAGAATTCATTAAAATCCAGAGAAGATGAGAAAGAAGGAGGTGATTCGACTGCTACTTCAAAAGATAACGTGTTCAACCGGCTATTCATCTCAATCGACTTAAATCTAATCGATTGGACCAAAGACTTACGCTACTTGCTGGAGAACATTACATACACCTGTCATTAAATCCAAGAACATTCCAATTACCCAGTTTTCAATTGGTATTTGCACAGGGTCTATACACTATGGTTGTGACCAGTACAGCGAAACGTACTCGCCTGCCCTCAGTTACAAACAACTTTGACCCCAAATTTTCAACGTATTTTTGGCACTTGGACACTTTCTGACACAAAAAATGATGGTTGAGATGTATTGAAATGCATTTATCTAATCATTCATCATATCATATTTCACAGGAAATAACCGGATATTTGTAAATTAGGCTAAAATAATAACATCTTATTGACCCCCAAAACCTTGAAGCAATGTTAACTTACCGAAAAAGGGTCGATTTTGGTATTTCTTTTGTTAAAAAGTCACCGATTTCCTCAATTATTTCGCCAACGATTAAAATAAAAACAATCGTCTGAACAACCGGCAGTTCATTGCCAAGCGAGATCTTTAGCGGAAATAATAAGCTTTAGTGGGGTGTTCAATTACTTCCTGCTTGTGAAAACTTCCGAACAGCAAGCTTGAGGCGGTTGAACACATTACTTCAAGGTCCAATCGAATGGCCCTTGAAGTTTCTACATGAGCTGTATGAATGAGAGTATTCCTGGGTAATCGGATTGCAAAATCGAGCCACCCCTTCTTTCTCATCTTCTCTGATACAAATCAATGTAAGTAATGCGTCCATCTACGGAATCCGACTATTTTATTATACACGCATTGTTGAATTATGGATTTTGTGCCGGGTTACCCAAAAGCAAGATTCTTTAAGGTGTTTTGCTTCCAGGTTTAATGCAGGAACCAACCCTTTTCTTTTCTTCATCTCCCCGTACTTTCACTTTCGTAAATCTGCTCACGGAAGCCATGTGTTATTGGGCAGGATCACAGTCCAACAAATTTAATTGATATGGTATAATTAAAGTGACAGTAGGGGGAAAAAAAAAAGATTTTTTTTAGGATTGAATTGCTCTTCTCAGCAAATTTCCCTGGATTCGGTGTAGACCACCTACCGAGAACGTTTGGAAGGTTTATTGGACAAACAGGTCAAAAGAAAACACCGCAACCTTGTTTTTAACTTGCTGCATCTTAATCGTTCCCCATAGAAAACCATTGCTTTGACTTTCTGGTCGTGCACGACAGAACTACTAAATTTCATCATCTTATTACATAAAGACGGCGTAGTCGGCTTATTCCTTCAGGTTGGTGGATCTAATACATTGGAAAGCATTCCAAATATGTAAAAAACCTAGGTTCGAGACAATTGGGGCTCTTCTTTCTGGAAAGCTCCTCATGTTCCTCTTAAGTCATGGTCGTGATACTGTATATTCTCGGTCCAATACTGCATTGCTCGCGTTACATTCCGTCCAAAAAGATTGCTTTTGGGACGACGGCAACGGAGTGCTACGACGCCATACGTCCTTTAGTTTATCAAGAGAACAAACTGTGTTTATCGAGAAAACATAGCTATTCAAGAGAAAACATAGTTAAACCACTATCAGCGATTTTTTTTCAAAATGTAAACACCACATCGCCCCCTATTTTTCATCAAAATGCAATTTGGTTTTTGCGCTGGTGTCTTAGAAATGTGTGTAAGACCGGTAAGGTGGCTAAGCGTAAACGCGCCGTATTTGTCAAGAAATGATGATTTTACTGAATTTGTTTATGCGCAGAAACAGTCGTAAATGGCATCTTCAGGACCGCTTAAAATGCTAGTGTCTGTTTTTCACAATGGAACAGTAATATAAGGTGTTTGATATGACATAACACTAGAATTTAGAGACAAAATGGGGAATTTGATTTTGGAAAAAAATGACTGATAGTGGCTTTAATAAAAGACCGGGCGAAAAACTATGGTATCTATACAGACAAACTTAGCTCGCTCTTGATAAAACTTAGTTTATCTGGAGAACATTTTTTGTATAGAGAAAAACTAATTATAGATTTTAATAAAACAAAATGTGTTTCGTTGATACTAAGTCTATCGAGATAAACTATGTTTTTCTCTGATAACGTTTTTGCGAACTATGTTTGTTTTATTTACATAAACATAGTGTTCATCGATAAACCGGTTTATCAAAAAAAAATACGTTCTCAATAGTAAACATGTTTATCACAAGAAAAACTATGATGTTTATATAGTTTATCGGGGTTGTGGTTCATCAGCTTGACCAATGTCATACCCGACGGAATTGAAAATTGCGCTGGTTGCTTAAGAACGGAGATAGGCTGCATGATATTTTGTTGATCTGATATTCGCAGCTTATTCTTTTTTATACAATTGGGCTTGATTTATCAATCATTTATAAATCAAAACACTTTGAAGCATGTCTTGATTTTGTCTTAGCTTCTGTAGAGAAATTGTTCTTACTCTTTTTGGTTCTTGACTTTAATGATAGCTATTTTTTATACTTTTTTTCTCATTGCTGTTGGTTCTATATTTTGTCGGTCTTTTACGTGTAAATGTACTTTTTTTTATAAAGGCAATCGGGAAAATCTAAATCCAGCAGAGATTTTTTTTCCTGAATCTTCCTTGAAAAAGTACAGAAATTTGTGCATTCGTTTAGAACTCGTTTAGGTATGAACTTATTAATTTAGGTATATTCGTGAACCACCTTATTGTTCAATACTATTTTTGTGTTAACTTGTTCTTGTCGTCTTGATAAAAATCAAAAGGCCAGGGTACAGGCTCCTATCAGTACCCATGACAACCAACTGTTCTGAGATTTTCTTTTTAATCACGAAGCCGATCGTGGAAATATGTGATGTTTCACAAATGCAAAATTTAGTTGGCTTCACGGGAAATTTAAAAACACAAGAATCTAAAATGTAACATCAGACATCACCAGTCTATAAATTGTTCATCTTGATAGAATGGCATTCACCCCAAAACCCCACCTCTAAAGTTTCGCACCGATATTTCAACCCGTTTTGAAGTGAGAGCTCAAAACGTGATTTTGAAATCCTCATAGAGTACTTTGTAAAATTAATATTGGTCGACCAAAATGGGGCATATTTTCGCTCATAACAGCCTAACCAAACATCCTTTAGCCCTAAGATTTCACAGGGTAAATGAGAAAAGTAGTAGCTTTCTTTTGATACCAAACTTTTGACCACTTCCCTTAAAAAGACAGAATTTAATATTTTTGCATGGTTGTGAAGCTTTTATATACATTAGCCCTCACCTGAAATGATTAAGACAAAATCAGCGTCCTTATGGGTAAACAGAACGATTTTATAATTAATGTCGCCGGCGACATTAATTCAGCAGACGACGGAAAAGGCGTTTAACACAAGAAAACGCACACCGTATGCATGTTCCCACGGCAGGTACCCTGTTTAACTGGTCTGTGACCTTTGTGGTTTAATATCAATGAGTACGAGTCTATGATATTCATGTAATAATTCCCACTTGTGATTAAAGTTACGAAAAACTTAAAAGTTAGCCTACAATTACCAACCCTGGATGTCTTTAACCTCTATTAAGTGTTTAGTATGTTATTTTTATGTGTAAAAGGTATTTCTATTATTCTTTTCTTCCAATGTCCAAGCCTATCATTTGAGAGAAATTGAATAAATTTTCATATTTTTGAAAATGTGCCAGTGCCGCGTTAAATCTGGGGCCCCTGGGGACAGGCTATTAGTGATTGGACCATACTCTAACGCTTCTTTGACCACATAATGACGACTTTTTTGACGCTTTCCTATTTTTGTATTCAGTGTCGAAATGGCTAAGTTGACTTTCATCACCATATCAAGTACCAATATTGTTATGGGCAGCTTCAAACCCAACCTTTGATTTTAACCAGGGTCCCATCACGCAGCCTTTTTACATTATTTAAAAAGCAACAGAAACGAGTCCAAGGCTTAAATAAACCGGGGCGAAACTGACGACAACTTTGGAAGCCGCCCATACTAAGCGTCATTAATTCAACTTATTTCACTACACAGCTTTGTAGAAAAATTGATTGAAATAGCCTCACCTCCTATGTTGATTCAGTGATAATGATGTTTTTTCTTCTGCTCGCAAGAGTTCTTCTCCGTGTTTTTCTTTTACTAGTACGACTGATTAGTAACTATTATCTATATATTTAATATTCTCTCGTTTGCCAACGTCTCTGTGGAAGGATTAAAATTAATCACAGTAATACAATAAGACTGAGAATGTCTCTGACACTGCGAGACATCTAGAACATGCAGAAGTAGGTCCCATTAAATTTCACATCTATACATAAGAGACTGTACGACCGGGCTATACCAGAGACCATAGAAGAGCTATGTGAGTCAGAGACATTGGTGCAGAGAGGAAAATAACTGGTTAACTGGGTGGGCAATTTTTTCCCAATCGCTTATTAACTGCCAAGAGCGTCCCACCCAGTAAGTTAAATGCCAAAAAAAAAAATGGGCACCCCAAAATTAAAATTCAGATGTGAGAAATTGTGAAATCAATGCATTGGTTGTAGATAAATCCAAGTCGTGTGATCAGAAGTGTATGTCGCCCAGAAGTCAGAAATTAATACTTTTGCGATAGTGTGTTAGTTTTAATCAGCATAAGATGCTAAAACAAATAATTATATATATTCCGGCCCGTTTTGAGACTCGAAAATAAAAATACTGAAATACAGTAGCGCTCGTTTCTCCGGTATCCACGTAAACCCAGTCCTCTGTGGTCCAGTGGTAAATCTCACGCCAAGTCAGCGAGAGGACCCGGGTTCTAGACGTGTATTTTTTAGTCTTTATTAATTTCCAATGCCTGCAGTTTCTCAGACTTCCTATTATTTGTCTTAATAATCATTACTTTGATCCTCGCGTAATTGAATTGAGTTTCGCATCGTCATAGGTTCTGCTAAAATTCCAGTGGCGGCGGCCCCAGTTTGCCCCCCCCCCCCCCCGCTGCTTGAACGTGGCCACCCCCCCTGGCACGGCGGGGTGCGGCGAAAGAAAAAAATTGAACGGATTTTTGGCAAAAAAAAACATCAGCTTGGGAATTCTTGGGCCAAAACACACCCCAAATTTGGGGCGGAAAATAAGCGATTTTGGGCCATAAATGGTTACAAAATAGCCATGGGAGTTTGATTATTTTTTCCCCAGACAGAATTTCAATTTCCCCCCAAAAAAAAAAAAAACAATTTCACTTTTTTTTGAAAACAAAAACCCCAAAAAAAAAAACAAAAAAAAAAAAAAAAAAAAAAAAATTTAAGTAAAAAAAAAAAAAAAATTCAACTTCTGCCCCCCCCCCCCGTTTTTGCCCCCCCCTACCCCCCCCAGAAAAAGACGGTTGGTTACAGCCACGCTAAAAATCATGATATAGGTAATTCCCCTCTAAATACATTTAAAACTAAAAATTAAATAACTACGCAAACAATTAATTTAGATCACCAGTTGTACAATTGATAGACGGGAGGACCGTATTGTAATAATGTAATTCTTGGCCATTGGTTAACATATTTGACATAAGGCTTGTTTTCAGTTTTGTGGACCATGTGGTGGTGGGGCGGCCTACGCCTGGTTACTTACAGTAAGGATTTTCTGGTTTGTTGTTATACAATTTAGATTTATATTCAACCTTTCAATTTATGATGCGTATAAATGAAAATGGGAAAAAAGATTACAAATGACTAACTTAAGAGATTTAATACTGTAATGTTTAAGATTTCAAGTACGATCGGTACAATTTGGTTAAAAAATGGTGTGTAAAGTCTATAGAAACAGTGACTGCGCGAAAAACGGAATTCCAGGCATTCCTGAAATCCGTCCACGCGGACATGTTTTCAAAACATATTTGGAGCTAATGGATGTCACTTGAAGCTCTTTAGCTTATTAAATCAAGGGTTCATTCAATACCTGACTTAGCATATGATATTTGGGTGTTCTTGTGCCGCCTATAAATAATACAGCATAATTAGGGTTTAGGGTTTTAAAAAATTGTCAATGCTCCACAAATTAATTATTTTCATTGTTTTCAGGCAACAAAAAGAAGAAACTAATGCCCACCCAGTTATTTGTCTTATTTTCTTTTCCTGCGATGGCGCCTGTCTAAAGTGATTGAAAGCATGCCTAAAGTGTTTTCTTTTCATGCCACCTCTAAAAAAAAAAATTGTTTCATAAAACCATTCATCCATCAATTGATTTACATACCTATCGCGCCAAATTAGTGCGGGCGTGATATTAATTGACTGTTATCGGACAGTAAATTGATTACATTCACGATTATTTTACAAGTGGGTAACATATTATGGATTAATGCTTGTAGTGAAAAGGCACCCGTTTCTTTCCGGCTATTCATTTCTGACAAGCTCAACGTATGCCCATATGGAAAAAATATTTTGGTGATGGTAATACCAGAAAGTTGTAAAAGAAAATTGGTGCAAATAAGAATTTACTAGTTCAACTATAGTATGGCCTGGTTGCTAAGAATGACTGGTTCCAAACTTATCAGATTTGCGTATTCGATGGTGTACATTTCACACATAAATTTCACCATAGTGTAAACGCATAACCTCAACTTCAAGAAAACATATTTATGTACGGGTAAACGAAATACGATCCTACAGATACTTTTTAAGTTACATTATTTGAAAGTCGATAATTCAATGATGTTATTGCTTGATGTTATTTCTGAACATTTCATTGGCCGAATGAAATCGCAACACAATCTCGGATTTTGAAATAAAAACCATGACATTGGCCAAAGAAATGCGGACAACGGCATTGCTAAGGATCTATAGCACTTTTTTTAAATTTGTTAGGGACGGCTCAGAAGATGTATTGAGTTCATCCGACAATGCACCAGTTTTGGGAAATTTTGGTTGTGGCATAAACAATACGGCTTTGAGATTGAACCAAGGTACGATTTATTTAGGGGTGTGTCGTGTGTGCGGGACTTCGAAATAGTGGACCTCTTTTTGTAAAAGTAGACCTAACCTGTACTACCATTTTTTATTTTAACACAGCATCACTAAAACATGTACTTTATAATAAAATTTTCTCTAAGTGCTTGACCTTTTTATAAAAAGATGTTAGCAAAAAGTGGACCTTTTTATCCTTGTAGAATTTTGAGGGGTGCGACCCCCACGCGTACAGGCCTACCTATAGTTCATTAAATAGTGCGCTGTAAGCCATGATATAAGCGATTTCACGTCCCTTTCAAAATATTTGCTTTACCAATTCAACCATTAAAGCAATATCAGCACATTTTTGAAGAGCGACCCCAATTTTCAAAAACGTTGAGATTTTTACACGGTTGAATTGGTAACTGGCTAGTGAACCACACCTGTGAATGGTTAAGCTCGAAAATGTCTGTGTCTCACAAACGAAGGAATTTTGTAATTAGAATAATTTTTATCGGGATCCCGATAATAATTCAACGGCTGCTGGAAACGGCCTTCCAATGTGAAATAGCCGGGAAATAGCGCCATGTACGTGTCTACGCTCATCCATTAGTTGTTTTATTGGTTCAGGCAAATCAAAAAAAAAAAAAAAAAAAATATTTCTGAACATTTCATTGGCCGAATGAAATCGCAACACAATCTCGGATTTTGAAATAAAAACCATGACATTGGCCAAAGAAATGCGGACAACGGCATTGCTAAGGATCTATAGCACTTTTTTTAGATTTGTTAGGGACGGCTCAGAAGATGTATTGAGTTCATCCGACAATGCACCAGTTTTGGGAAATTTTGGTTGTGGCATAAACAATACGGCTTTGAGATTGAACCAAGGTACGATTTATTTAGGGGTGTGTCGTGTGTGCGGGACTTCGAAATACTGGACCTCTTTTTGTAAAAGTAGACCTAACCTGTACTACCATTTTTTATTTTAACACAGCATCACTAAAACCTGTACTTTATAATAAAATTTTCTCTAAGTGCTTGACCTTTTTATAAAAAGATGTTAGCAAAAAGTGGACCTTTTTATCCTTGTAGAATTTTGAGGGGTGCGACCCCCACGCGTACAGGCCTACCTATAGTTCATAAATAGTGCGCTGTAAGCCATGATATAAGCGATTTCAAGTCCCTTTCAAAATATTTGCTTTACCAATTCAACCATTAAAGCAATATCAGCACATTTTTGAAGAGCGACCCCAATTTTCGAAAATGTCTGTGTCTCACAAACGAAGGAATTTTGTAATTAGAATAATTATTATCGGGATCCCGATAATAATTCAACGGCTGCTGGAAACGGCCTTCCAATGTGAAATAGCCGGGAAATAGCGCCATGTACGTGTCTACGCTCATCCATTAGTTGTTTTATTGGTTCAGGCAAATCAAGTTAGAGGTTATTTTCTCAAGGTGGCACTATTTCATCATGGACGGACATAAACGTAGCATTTCCAGCTCTGCCGTTAAGTCCAATCTGGGATCCAAATTCTTATTACAAAATCGCTTATTTTATGATAAATACGCATTTTTAGCATTCTCGTTCGCAGGTACAGTTTCCTAGACAATCACCAACGTAACTCTGCCAAAATATCAAATTTTGAAAATTGGGGGCGCTCTTCAAAAAATGTGCTAATATTGCTTTATTGACATTTACCGAAAATTATGGTATTATACACTTCTGTTGACCACCCATAATATTTACTATTTCAATTGAATTTTGATTGATTTTAGACAATTTAATTGCAAGTTTAACTTGATAGACATCCAATAGGACCCTTTCATGACATTATCAATTCATTGATATTTGCAAAGAGTTGCAGATGTCAAAACACAAACCAACTGACAGTAACAATTTTCCGCAGAATTTACCGCTTGGGCTATTTTTAACTATTACCCAAAAAATTGACCCGAAGTAATTCCTTTTACGACAATGTTCTCAACATAATACACACGCAATCACTCAAATTAAAGCTAATTAACTTGCAATAAGTACATGGAACCTTGAACGATCGATGATCAAGAAGTGTTAAAGAAATCCATCAAATTCTGAAATTTGAATGACAGATGAATTGGGAAAATAAAACCCGCATGAGTGCTTTTTGCAAGATCTGTTTACATTTTAAAGCAAAAGACATATATGTTTGTTTAAAAGTTAATGTAAGTAAATTTCTTGAATGAATATTGATGTTTTGCTGATAGTTACAAGATAACGCTTTTAAAGCAGGTCTTATAGACACATAAACAAACCAAATTTAGAAAAAATACTAACCAGTTAGTGTCTGGGTCTACTGTAGCGTGATGCAGGAACCTGCATGCTTTGTTGGCCCGGGGACACTGGGGTAACTTGTATTCAAAGGTGGATATGATGCGTGAACAAGAAAACGCGTAAAAAGGGTTTCTTTTTTCCAACAGGCGATGTACGCGCGTACATTGATTAGGGTGTCAAAAACCGCAAAATGCGGAAAAAAGGGTATTTTTTCTAAACCCTGAAATTGTGATGTACGTGTAATACTCAAATTAAGCATAGATCAAAAAGATCAAAAATATTGTGGAACAAAGTAAAATAATAAATGTATATTAACGATACAATGCATTGCTTACTTGTTTAGGGGCAGCAAAAACTGACAAAAATACTTCTTTAGTGTAGCAAAAACAGACAAAAATACTTGTTTAGGGTATGTTTTAGTCGGGGGAAATACTTGTTTAGGGTGCATTTGGAAGTCCATGTTCACGCATCATATCCACCTTTGAATACAAGTGCCCCCTCCCTCCCCCCCCCCCCAAAAAAAAAAAAAAAAAAAACCCCCCCCCCCCCCCGGGTTTGTTGGAGAATAAAAGATCCAGATCCAGAAAGATCCAGGTCCAGAAAAAGATTTCCAAAATTGGCGTAACGCTACATGCATTGAGTATGGCATGGAAAACCTTCCTCTGTACACGAAACCTGGGCTGGTGAGTTAAACGAAAATCCTACAAACGCTTCGAGGGTAGACACATTTCCACTCGTTTGAGTAGACACATTTTCGCTAGTTTAAGTAATTACCAAAGCCGATCGTGGGAAATATGTGGATGTTTCCCAAAATGCAAACTTTAGTTGGCCTTTCACGGGAAATTTTAAAAATACAGAATCTAAAATGTCCATCATACTCACCCAGTCTATCAATTGTTCTCTTGGATATAATGTGCATTCACGAACCCCAAAACCCACCGCTCTAAAGTTTTCGCGACGATATTTCAAACCCGTTTTGAAGTGAGAGCTGTCAAAGACGTGATTTTGAAAATCCCCATAGAGTATTTGATAAAATTAAATTTGTCGTACCAAAATGGGGCTATTTCGCTCATAACAGCCTAACCACACATCCTTTAGCCCTAGATTTCACAGGTAATGAGAAAATAGTAGCTTTCTTTTGATACCAAACTTTTGACCACTTCCCTAAAAAGCCGAATTTTATATTTTTGCATGGTTGTGAAGCTTTTATATACATTCGCCTTAAAGCCCTCACCTGAAATGATTAAGAGACAAAATATCTGTCCTTAATGGGTAAACAGAACGATTTTAATAAAAATTTATGTGCCGGCGACAATATAACTATCAGCAGACGACGGAAACCGCGTTTAACACAAGAAAACACTTGACGGAGTTGATTCCCACGACATTCAGCCTGTTTAACTGGTCTGTGACCGTTTGTGGTTTTAATCATCAATGAGTACGAGTCTATGATATTCATGTAAACTGCATATAAATATACACAAAAAATATGTAAAACTTAAAAGTTCGCCTACAAATGACCTGGATGTCTTTACCATCTTATTAACTGTTTGAAGTCGTTATTTTTATTTGTAAAATGTTATTTCTAATTCTTCCAATGGCCAAGACTATCATTTGAGAGCAAATTGTGCCAGTGCCGCTTTAAAATCTGGGGCCCCTGGGGACGAGGCTATTAAGTTATTGGGACCCAATACCTCTATCTCATTCTTTGACCACCTAATGAACGACTATTTGGGGACCGCGTTTCCTCTATTTTTGTAATTCAGTGGTCGATGCTAAATTTGACTTCACCATATTCAAGTACAAAATATTTGTTTCTGGGCATCTTCAAACCCAACCTCGATTTTACAATTAACCAGTGTTCCATCACGCTGCGCCGTGTTACATTATTTAAACAACAGAAAAATACGATTCCATCCAACATTAAAACCGGGGCGAAACTGACGGACCAAAACTTTTTGAACCCGCCCATAATACGAGCATTATTTTCAGCTTATTTCAATACACGCATCTTTGTAATAAACCAAAAATTATTGAAATAGCCTTCACATCTCTAGTTGATTCAGATGATAATGGAGTTTTTTTTTGCGCGCAAGAGTTCTCCGTTCTTTTACTAGTCATGACTGTATATATACCTATTATCTATATATAATATATTCTCTCGTTTGCCAACGTCTCTGTGGAAGGATTAAAATTAATCAGCAGTAAACAATAGACCTGAGAATGTCTCTGACACTGCGAGACATCTAGAACATGCAGAAGTAGGTCCCATTAAATTTCACATCTATACATACGAGACTGTACGACCGGGCTATACGAGATGTACATAGAAGAGCTTTGTGAAAATCAGAACATTGGTGCAGCGAGGAACTTCACTGGTTAACTGGGTTTGGCAAATTATTTTACCCAATCATTTATTCACAACCTGGCCAGCTGTCCACCCAGTAATTAAATTGCCAACAACATGGGCACCCAAAAAATTTAAATCAATTGAGAAATTGTGAAATCATGCCGGGTTGGTTTGTAGATATCAAAGTTTGATCCAAGTGTATGGTCGCAGAAGTCAGAAATTAAATAACTTTTGCGATAGGTGGTTAGTTTTATCAGCATAAGAATGCTAAAATACATATAATTAATATATCATTACGGCCGTTTGAGATCTAAAATACAATACTGAAATACATTAGCGCTCGTTTCCCTGGTATCCACGTAAACACAGCTCTCTGTGGTCCAGTGGTTAATATCTCACCACACCAAGTCAAGCGAGAAGGACTCGGGTTCTAGCTCGTGTATTTTTTCGTCCTTTATTTAATTCAAACATGCCGCCAGTTCTTTCTTTCTCCGACATGTTCCTATAATTATTGTCTCATATAATCATTTACTTGATCCGCCTCGCGTTCATTGAATTGAGTTTTCGCATCGTCATAGGTTCTGCTACATCCAGTGGGCGGCGCCGCCCTCCCATTTTTGCCATGGGCCCCCCCCCCCCCCCCCCCCCGCCGGCGAAAGAAAATTACGGATTTTGGCACAATCAGCGATTTGGGACCAAAATCACTCCAAATTGGGGGGAAATAGCGAATTTGGGCCAAAAAAATTGGTTAAAAATACCAGATTGATATTTTTTTTATTTTTCTTACCCCAATTTACATTTCCCCAGTTCCTCCCCCCAACAAAAATATTACTTTGCCCCCCGCCCCCGTTTTCCCACCCCCCCCCCCACCCCCCCCCCCCCCCCGAAAAAGAGTTGGTGTACCGCCACTGCTAAATCATGCAATTATATCATCTCCCTCTAAATACATAAAACTAAAAATTGACATAACTACGCAAACAAAAATAATTAGATCACCAGGTTGTACATTGATAGACCGTGAGACCGTATTGTCACATGTATATCTTGTCATTTTGTTACATATTGACATAAGGCGTGTTTTCAGTTTTGGTGTACATGTGGTGGTGGGGCGTCCTACGACTGTACAGTAAGACTTTCTGTTTGTTGTTATAACCATTTATATTTATATTAACCTTCATTTAATGATGCGTTCACTGAATGGACAAAAAGATATACAATACTAATTAAGAAGATTAATATTAATAACTGTATGTTTTAAGATTCAAGTACGCCTCGGTACACATTATGGTTAAATGGTGTTTAACGTTATAGACACGTGACTGCGAGAAAACAGGATTCCAGGACATTCCTGAAATCCTGTCACCCAGAGTAACAGTTTGCCAAACATATTTGGAGGCTAATGGATGTCACTTGCAGCTCTTAGCTTATTAAATCAGGGTTCATTCATTCATAACCTGGACTTAGCATATGGAATATTTTTTGTGTGGGTGGTTGTTGTGCCGCATATATAATATACAAGCCATAATTAGGGTGTTTAGTAGGGGGTTTTAAAAATTGCAATGTAGTCACCAACCCATAATTATGTTCCTTGTTTTTCAGGCAAAAGAACTAAATTAGCCCACCCAGTTATTTGTTCTCTTATTTTCTTTCTTCCCTGCGATGGCGATGTCCTAAAGTGATGTGACAGCATGGCATAAAGTGTTTATATTTTCAGACACGCATTAATTGTTCAAACCATATCCTCATTGATTTACATACCTATCGCGCCAAAATTGTGAGTGCGGGGGTGAACATTAATTGACTGTATCGACAGTTATTGAATTACATTCCCGCTTATTTTACAATTTTACACTAATATGATTAAAATGCTGTGTGAAAAATGCCACCCGTTTTCTTCCCGCTATTCATTTCTGACAAGCTCCAACGTATGCCTCGTTGGACAAATATTTTGGTGAGTGTAATACCAGAAAGTTGTAAAATAAATGGTGAAATAAGAATTTACTAGTTCAACTATAGTTGAGGCCTGGTTCTAAAGAATGACCTGTTCCAAGCTTATCAGATTTGCGTATTCGATGGTGTACATTTCACACATAAATTCGACCAAGTGGTTACCGCATACCTCACGTTCAAGAAAACATATTTATGTACGGGTAAACGACTACGATCCTACAATCCTTTTTAAGTTACATTTTTAACAGTCGATATTCACTGTGTTATTGCTTGATGTTATTTAGTTCTGAACATTTCAATTGGCCCGAATGAATCGCAACACAATCTGGATTTTGAAATAAAACCATGACAATGGAGGCCAAAAAAATAAATTCGACACGGCATTGCTAGGAGGACTATGACTTTTTTCGATTGTGTAGGGACGGCTTCAGAAGATGTATTGAGTTCACCGACGATGCACCAGTTTTGGGAAAATTTTGTTGTGGCAATAAACAATAGGCTTTGAATTGAACAAGGTACGTTTTTATTTAGGGGTGTGTCGTGTGTGTGCGGACTTCGAACTACTGGACCTACGGACCCCCCTTTTGTAAAAGTAAGACCTACCCTGTACTAACCATTTTTTATTTTAACACAGCATCACTAAAACCTGTGACTTTATAAATAATTTTCTCTAAGTGCTTGACCTTTTTATAAAAAGATGTTAAGCAAAGTGACCTTTTTATAAACCTTGTAAATTTTGAGGGGTGCGACCCCACTGCGTACAGCCTACCGATAGTTCATTAAATAGTGCGCTGTAAGCCATGATATAAGCGATTTCCAAGTCCCTTTCAAAAATATTTGCTCTACCAATTCCACCCATTAAAGCATATCAGCACATTTTTTAAGAGCGAACCCCCAATTTTCGAAATGTCTTGTGTCTCACAACCAAGGAATTTTGTAATTTAGAAAATTAATTATCGGGATCCCGATAATAATTCACGGCTGCTGGAAACTGCCTTCCCATGTGAAATAGCCGGGAAATAGTCGCCATGTACGTGTCTACGCTCCTCCATTAGTTGTTTTAATTGGGTTCAGGCAAATCAAGTTAGAGTTATTTTCTGTCAAGGTGGCACGATTCATCATGGACCGGGGACATAACGAAGCATTTCCATCTCTGCCGTTAAGTCCAATCTGGATCCAAATTCTCTATTACAAAATCGCTTATTTTATGATAAATACGCATTTTTAGCATTCTCGTCGCAGGTAACAGTTTTCCCCCATCCTAGACATCACCAACGTTACTCTGCCAAAATATCAAATTTTGAAAAATTGGGGGCGCTCTTCAAAAAATGTGCTAATATGCTTTAATTGACATTTACCGAAAGGATGGTATTATACACTTCTGTTGACCACCTATAATATTTACTATTTCAACTTGAATTATATTGATGATTTTAGAAATTAATTGCAAGTTTAACTTGATAGACATCCAATAGGACCCTTTCATGACCTTATCCAATTCCGTGATATTTTGCAGAGTTGCAGATGTCGACCCACCACCTGACAGTAACAATTTTCCGCAGAATTTACCGCTTGGGCTATTTTTAACTATTACACCCTACGCCCAACAAAATTGACCGAATAATTCCTTTTAACGACATGTTCTCAATAATACACACCACTCACGTCAATTAAAGCTAATTAACTTGCAATAAGTATGGAAACCTGACCGATCGATGATCAAGAAGTGTTAAAGAACTACATCAAATTCTGAAATATTGAATGACAGTGCATTGGAAATAAAACCCGCATGAGTGCTTTTTGCAAGATCTGTCTTCATTTTAAAGTCAAAGACTATACAGTATGTTTGTTTACAAGTTAATGTAAGTAAATTTCTTGAATCATATTGATGTTTTGCTGATAGTTACAAGATAACGCTTTTAAAGCAGGTCTTTAGACATCCTAACAAACAACCAACTTTAAAAAATAATACTACCAGTTAGTGTCTGGGTCTACTGTAGCGTGATGCAGGAACCGGCATGCTTTGTTTGGCCGGGGACACTGGGTATTGTATTCACAAAGGTGGATATGATGCGTATCAAAAACCTTAAAAAGTGTTTTTTTTTTCCAACAGGCGCTGTACGCGCGTACAGATTCGGGTGTCAAAAACCGCAAAATGCGAAAAAAGGGTATTTTTTCTAAACCTGAAATTGTGATGTACGTGTAAAAAAAAAAAAAAACAAAAAATACTCAAATTAAAGCATAGATCAAAAAAGATCAAAAAGATTGGTGGAAAAAGTAAAATAATAAATGTAATATTACGATAGCAATGCCTTGCTTCCTTGTTTTAAGGGGGAAGCAAAAACTGACATAAAATACTCTTTAGTGGTAAAAAGCAAAAACAGACAAAAGACTTGTTTAGGGTATGTTTTAGTCCTGGTGGAAATACTTGTTTAGGGTGCATTTGGGAAGTCCATTTTCCAAGCATCATATCCACCTTTGAATACCAGTGCCCCCTCCCTCCCCCCCCCCCCCCGGGTTTGTTGGAGAATCAGATCCGATCCATAAAGATCCAGGTCCCGAAAAGATTTCCAAAAGTTGGGTCACGCTACATGCAAAATGGTAATGGCCTGGAAAAACCTTCCTCTGTACACGAACCTGGGCTGTGAGTTTAAACGAAAACCTACAAACGCTTTCGAGGGTAGACCTTTCCACTCGTTTGAGTAGACACAAACTTTTCGCTAGTTTTTAAGTAATTAACCACCGCACATTGTTATGCTCGAAGTTGGCTCAACGAGCCAACACTTCACTGGAAACCAAATAGATTCATTCAAAAAGATTCATGAACCCGTAAATTTGAGTGATAAGATGCGCTCTTTACCAAATATGGCAGTCTGAGAATAGATTCAGATATTCACCTTTACTTCCCCATGAAAGCGCCTATAACCTCATGCAATTCCATCGTTAGCATAAGAGGGTGTAAAGTAAATCAACGGAAGAGCCGTGTCAGTGGGGGCAGTGTTTTTTACCAACATCGCAAGTGATAAAATTTCCAACATTTTCATATTTTTACGTTCACTAAAAATCAAAGAATTTATTCAAAGTTATTTGATCTTCAATATTGGATCACTGATGGCGGGGTTTTTGTTACAGAAATAAGGAAAAGGAGTAAATTTGTGGCAATTTAGTGCAATGAGGCGAGGATTTTTAGAATCAATGCTGTTGTTTGGAGTGTGCGCGTGATCACAGTGAGTCTATAATCTTGGTGATACGATCACCTCCATTGTGACAGTGGTTTACACTAATTCGCGTTGTTTTGTTCGTCCGAATCTAATCTTTTTGAAGATAAACGCCGTTTGGCAATTCGGGACATTTTGATTTGAAAATGGGATCGGGAAGATGGAGAGAATAGAAGAAGCCGCCAAAGACGTCGAAGTAGACCCTGGCATGTGATGAATTTTGAGTATGCCATCCATGCCCATCCCAAAATGATGGACAAATTTTTGACGTAACGCGTATGTATGTTTAGGCCATGAGAATGCAATCTTTAGATTTGCGTCCGGACTTTTTGTGTCCGGCCTGAACAAATGTTCATGGAGGCCCATATAGTCCAATTTCTGTGTGTCCGTATGATGCCCCGTCCGTCCCGTATGTCCGTCCATATGACTGCGGTAATCCCTTTTTTTTTAAATTGCTCTGCAGGCTAACGCTATCCCCGAGTCTCTCAAACTTGATCGGACGATAGAGTGAGGTGCCGCAATTATATATGTCTGCATTTTTCATTTCAATGAATTTAATAATAATAGCTTGCTGCATCTTTTATCAGACCTTTCGGTTACCTTTTTTGTGAAAATGCTCTGATGGCTAAACGCTAAAATCCCGATTAACTTTACTTTCAAACTTGAAATGGATTATAGAGTTGTTGTTTTTGTTTCTTCAAACTTGCTCACTTCCACTGAGGGCTGTTAAAAAGAACTAACCACCCCCTGGTTACGCTTTTCTAAATTTTCCCACCTTCAGAGGTGAAGACGGAAAAATAGGGGGAATTTGGGAACATTTCACCGCAACTGGGCACTGAATCTCCTCGTCTTGCGCACTTAATGTTGAAACCAACGCTCTTGAAAAAGTTGTGTAACTGATACCCGACAACCGGGATGATGTTTATTTGCATATACAAGAACCACCATATGGTACTAAAGCAATCTCTCAAAATTGTGATTTGCATCAGAAAGAACTTGACACTATTCCCTGGAAGAAATTGTGTTAAACCAAATCAACTGATATTATTAGGTGATTTACCATACACATAAATTAACCATACAAATCGATGTATCTAAGTTTACTACTTGCCTGTATCCAACAACGGTTTGTAAATACATTACTAAACCCACACATCGTCTTGGTAATACATTAGATCTTGTGATAACAAAAACTTTAATAAAAAAGATGTTGTTCTTGACTGACTGTCAAACAAGAATTGTTTTCAGATCATTTTCAAAGTTTGTGTACCATAATCGCCCTTAAACCACAATCTTCCAACAATCAAACTCTCCGTGCGTAATTTCGTAATTTTGATCAGGCCTTCTTTAATGCTGAACTTGATGAAAAACTGTCTTGGTGTTAAAGTTGATATGTACTGATAATTGTTGTTTGTGTTTTTTTAATTACTGATATAATGCACATGACTTGCTTGCTTGACAAATATGCACCCGTTACCACCAATTTAGAGTGTGTCCAATCGCTGCCGTCTACCTTGGTATACTGTAGAGTTCATGGAAGCTCGTAGATTGCGCAGGAAACTCGAGCGAAAATTGCTCAAATCTCCCTTGATCCATGACTAATCCTTGTTATCGGGAACAGGTTTATCTTGTCATGATATTACCAAGCTAAAACTGACTTCTTCAGAACCAAGATATCGGAAGCAAGTATTAAGATTTGTTTGGCACTGTTAATATCTTTCTCATACAGATCAGTGAAGTCCTGCCTGTTCCACATTTCTGCAAGTGAACTCATTAACAAATTTGCTGCTAGTTTTTTTCAAAACTAAAATGACAATATCAGTAAAGAACTTAGTAACAAAAGTGGTGTCGATAGTGATGGCATTTGGGGTAGCGACGATGAAACGATGCATGTGTTAAATTGTTTCTCTCCAGTTAACAGTTTTAGAGGTTGAACAAGTCATGCGTAAACTTCCCAACAAGACGTGCCTGTTTGATCCCCTCCCAACATGGATCCTGAAGCAAAACATATCCACCGTTTCACTCTTGTTACCAAAGCTGTTTAATTTTCTTTACAGCGGCATATTTCCTGATGCTTTTAAACAGGCAATTATCAGACCAGTGTTGAAAAAAACCTACTCTGGATGAACATATTTTGAAAACTATAGACCCAATTTCAAACATACAGTTTCTTGCCAGGTTATTGAATCCTCGTCTTCTTCAAAATTTAATGATTACTGTTACTTGATCATAGTTTATCTGAGAATTTTCCAAAGTTCCTAATCGAAAAGGTCATAGCACCGAAACAGCATTTCTAAAAGTCAAAGGTGATATCTTGAGTAACGTGATCAAAACAGAGTTGTTTTTTAATGGCTATTCTTATTTAACAAGCTGCCTTTGATACAATTGACCATGCAACTCTCTTCCACTCTTCCACCCCGCCTCATATAAACCTTTTGGTGTGTCTGGTGCTCCACTTGCTGTTTCATATCCTACATGCAACATCATAGCAGTCAAGTCAGCATCGATGGAATTCTATCCAATGAAATTGAACTTGATTGTGGGACACCCAAGGCTCCATCATGGGACCACTCCCGTTTATACCACCTTAGGTAAACCAATTGGTATATTATTCGCCAAGCACATTTACTATTTCTATTTATATGCCGATGATACCAAATATACTGTGCCTATGACCTAAAAAACATGGTGAAAACACTCTTGCTGTTCAACGTCTTCAAGACTATTCATGACATTAGCAACTGATAAATTAACCAGCTTAATAACATGGAAAAAAATGAATTCATTTTGGTTGTTCGGCCCATCACATCAATTAGCAACTCATCTGAATTACTTACTGTTGGACAATCTTCATTGTCCTGCCATCATATCCGTCGTAATCTCGGTGTTTCACATGGATTCAACTTATCAATGAATAACCATGTTTCTCTTCTCTTCTGTGTAAAACCCTGACTTTTCAACTCAGAACATTGCTCGTATAAGAAGATACCTGATACGACTGCAAATCATATTATTCGTGCTCCTTGTAACTCCCGTCTGGACCTATGGAAACTCTCTTCTCACAGGTAACTACAGAACGATATTACCAAACTTCACGCATACAAAACAAGCGTCCGTCTTATCTGTGGCTTAAATCGTCGTGATCATGTTTCTCCCTACCGTGGCTGAGTTACACTGGCTTCCTATTAAAGAACGCATAATTTTCAAACTACTTACTATCATCTATCAGTGTGTACATGGATTAGCTCCAACCTATTTTTAAATGGATTTATTAACTTGTAACTCATCTTTTAATCATGTCACCGTTTACTTCGATCCTCTCTTGATAGTACTAGACTCCACATTCCAAACACAAACCCGCTGCCTCGGGATCAGCAGTCTTTCATGTTGCTGGCCCCCGTATGTGGAATATGTTCCCCAGCATCTTCGTGAGGCGTCTACTCTCACCAGTTAAACACGTCCTCACTCCCATTTCTTCCTTCTGAATCACATGTATTGCCATATTATGCAGTTATCCTTTCTTATTTTGTTTTGTTATCATAAGTTTTAGTGTAAAGGCCATTTTGTAATGGGCGCTTTGAAATTCCAGATAAGGCGCAATATAATATTTGTATTATGTATGAGGTGCCGCAATATGATGTGTAGCTTTTGGTGCAATTTTTGCAGTATTCGTGAATATTAATTAGCTTATTTTGGCCGGTCAAATGACAACCCTTTCCTCTCAAGGCTTGCGTGTAAATTATCTGGAGTTCCGTAGGTGTAAAATGATGTAACTGGTGGAAGGAAGCGGTTTTAAAGAGTTCTTGACCTGATAGAGTGCCCTGGGCATATTTCGAGCAAATACCATATGCCAAATTAACCTAATTGATATGCAAAAACCAGCAACAGCTATATTTTTAAACGGTACACCATCGCTACAAATTCATTCACTTGCACGAAAACCCATTATGGTGCGCATCTTCTTTGTCATTTTTTGAAAAGTTTCCTTGATACATGCCGGCTAGGTAAGGCAATGTCTAATTATATGCATAATTGCTGTAATCCCGCTAAAAATGTACATCGGATTGCAATGTTCCTTTGCTACCTGAAAAAACTACTATAACCATAACATCTTGCCGGACTTTGTGTGTGAATCATATGGAGGGGAAGGGTGGGTGTTGGGTTTGGGTTGGGGCAGGGTGGGGGGTGTAAGTGTCGAGGTGGGATGCGTCTGGAGGGGTCGGGGTGTGTGCATCTGGTTAGGGTCGATGCGGTGGGCGTCGGAAGGGTGGGGTGCGTCCGGGAAGGTTGGGTGCTCGGCGAGAGGCAGGGTGACCTCATGTGAACCTTGTGTGACCCTTGGTGACTTCTTGTGACCTGGTGACTTTGTGTTACCCTTGGGTGACCTTGTGTGACCTCTTGTGACTTCAGTGGACCCTTGGTGACTTGGTGTGACCTTTGTACCCCATGCTACCTTAGTAACCTCACATTACTCTTGCTGACCTCCATCACATGTATCGCCACAAATCGTGTGCCGGGGAGCGTCGGTGGCATGCAACAGGAGGTGGTGGTGTTGGGAAGGGGCCAGGGTGGGGTGGCGTCGGGGAAGGGTGGGGTGGGGCGGTGTTGTTGACCTTGGTGTTCTCATGTGACCCTGGTGACCCATGTGACCTTTGGTGACCCATGTGACCTTTGTGACCCTATGCGACCTCAGTGACCCATTTGACCTTGTGACCCCATGTGCCCACAGTGACCATGTGTACCTTGATGACCCATGGTGCCTTGATACCCATGTGACCTTTGTGACCCCAGTGATCTTTGGTGACCCTATGCGAAAAAATATTGTGGAACAAAGTAAGATAATAAATGTATATTACGATACAATGCTTGCTTACTCGTTTAGGGGCAGCAAAAACTGACAAAAATACTTCTTAAGTGTAGCAAAAACCACAAAAATACTTGTTTCGGTATGTTTTATTCGGGGGAAATACTTGTTTAGGGTGCCTTTCGGAAGTCCATGTTTCACGCATCATATCCACCTTTGAATACAAGTGCCCTCCCTCCCCCCCGGGTTTGGTTTGGAGGAATAAAGATCCAGAAATCCAGGTCCAGAAAAAGATTTCCAAAATGGCGTAACGCTACATGCATTGAGTATGGCATGGAAACCTTCTCCTGTACCCGAAACCGGGCTGGTTAGTAAACGAAAATTCTATCGATATCCTAATCCAACTTTTTGATTCGTGCCACGCACGAAATCCTACAAAATCTACTCCGTTTGAGTAGACCATTTTCGCTAGTTTTTAATGCTCGATGTTGCTCATCGAGCCAAAACTTCACTGAAACCATCGATTCATTCAACCAAGATGTTCATAACCGTAATTGAGTGATAATGCGCTCTTTAACCAAATATGCAGTCTGAGAATAGATTAAGATATTCACCGTTACCCCCCATGAAAGCGCCGATACCTCATGCAATTCCATCGGTTCGCATACAAGGGTGTAACATAAATCATGGAAGAGCCGTGTCAGTTGGGCAGTGTTTACATGCAAGTAGATAAATTTCCAACATTTTCATAATTTAACTTCAACTAAATCAAGATTTAGTTCCCAAGTTATTTGATCTTCATATTGGATACCAGATGGCTTTGGTTTTTTTGTACAGAAATAAGGGAAAAGGAGTAAATTTGTGGCAATTAGAGCAAATGAGGCGAGTAATTGTTTTAGAATCACTGCTGTTGTTTTGCTGTGCGAGTGATCACAGGAGTCTATATATTGGTGCTACGATCATTCACATTGTGACAGTGTTACACTCATTCGTCCGAATCTTTGTGAGATACCGTTTTGTGTAAGTTTTTGGGCATTTTCGGGACAATTTTGTTGAAAAATGGATCGGTAAATGGATTAGAAGAAGCGCCAAACGTCGAATAGGCCCTGCATCTGATGATTTTTGAGTATGGCCATCCCAAATGATGGACCATTTTGACGTAACGCGTATTATGTTTAGGCCATGAGAATGAAAGCTTTAGGATTTGCGTCCGAACATTTTTGTGTCCGCCTGAACGAATGTTCATGGATGCCACATACTATCCAAATTCTGTGTGTCCGTTATGCCCCGTCCGTCCCGTAATGTCCGTCCATAGACTTCGTTATCCTTTTTTTTTTTTAAATTGCTCTGCAGGCTAAACGCTTCCCCGATTTAACTTCAAACTTGAATAGGATGATATATAGTGGTGCCGCAATTATGGCTGCATTATTGCATATTCATAATTTTAATTAGCTTAATCTTCATATGTTTCAGACATTTCGGTTTTAACCTTTTTTTTAATTCTCGATGGCTAAACGCTAATGCCGATTTACTTCAAACTTGATAGGATGATAGAGTGAGGCGCCGCAATTTTATGTGTAGCTTTTGGTGTAATTATTTGCATATTCATGAATATTAATTAGCTTATGTGGCCGGTCAAAATACAACCCCTTTCCTCTCAAGGCTTGCGTGTAAATTATCTGGGTCCGGAAGGTGTAAAATGATGTACTTGGGTGGAAGGAAGCGGGATAAAGAGTTCTTGGCCTGATTAGTGCTGGGATATTTCCGAGCAAAGTACAATGCAAAATGCGTTAATGATATGCAAAAATCAGCATAAGCATATATTTTTAAAACGGTACATCGCTACAAAATTCATTCACTGCACGAAAACCCATTATGGTGCGCATCTTATTTGTCATTGAAAGTTTTCCTGATACATGCGGCCTAGGTATTCAAATGAGATAATAATATGATATTGCGGTATCGCTAAGAATGGTACATCGGTATGAAATGTTCCTTTGCTACATGAAAAAACTAAGATACTACATCTTGCCGGACATCTTGTGTGTGAATCCATATGGAGGGGGAGGTGGGGTGTTGGGTTGGGGTGGGGCAGGGTGGGGTGTAAGTGTCGAGGTGGGGTGCGGCGGGAGGGTCGGGGTGGTGTCATCTGGTAGGGTCGAGGCGGTGGCGTCGGAAAGGTGGGGTGCGTCGGGAAAGGGGTGGTGCATCGGCGAGGGCAGGGTGACCTCATGTGACCTTGTGGGACCTTGGTGGACTTCTTGTGACCTTGGTGACTTTGTGTGACCTGGTGATTTGTGTGACCTTGGTGACTTCATTGGGACCTGGTGACTTTGAACCCCATGCGCATTAGTAACCTCACTGACCTGTGCTGACACACATCCACATTTAAGCCCACAAATCGGTGTGACGGGGAGCGGTCGGGTGGCACCCTTGAAACAGGAGGGGGTGGGTGTCGAGGGGCACAGGGTGGGGTGCGTGGGGAGGGTGGGGGTGGGGCGGGTGTGTGACATGGTGTTCTCGTTAACTTGAGTGACACCATGTGGGGGGGGGAACCCTTTGTGACCCATGTGACCGTTGTGACCCCTATGCGACCTCAGTGACCCCAGGCGACCTCGGGGACCCAATGGACCTCAGTGACCAATGTGACCGTGATGACCCCATGGACTTGGTGACCCCATGTGACCGCTTTGTGACCCAAAGTGATCTTGTGACCTATGCGAAAAATCATTTAAAAAAGAATACGTAAAAATCACATTAAGCGTGATGGTCTTAAATGGAAGGGAGCGGATGAGGAGGGGGCTTCACCGCGGTTGAAAACACAGGTTCACCTCAGTGAAAACAAACCAGGTAAAACCCAGGAATACCCGTTATAGCGGTGAAAAACAAGTGCGAAAATCAAAAAGTCTGATCAATACGAAAAAATACAATAGGCAAAAAGCAGCTATCAAAAAATACCAGACAATCCTCCTTAAAAAAATTAAAGGAACGTTCTTTATTTTTAAAGGGCCAGGGCAGTAGTTACCAATTAGCCATGTCCTTAGGGTCATCCCAAAACCGGGCTGAAAAGTACACCGGTTAAAAACCCACAAACCCACAGGTTGCACGAAATCCACACGGCGGTGACCGCTCTTGTTCTTTCACAATCGTGTGAAACTGAAAATAGGTACCATTGATTTTTTTCATTAAATTAGGGAAGACTCTTTTCCATCATTAATATCATAATAAAGATCGTTAACATGGTTTGTTTTAATTGAAAGATTTAGATATTAGTTAATTTAAAGGCGCTATCGGGATTTGCTAAATCAAAAAATTAAAAAACAAAATTTTATTATTGTTAAAATCAGATTTTTGTAACCAAGTATAGGTATCCTAACAATTACCTGCAAGTGTTAAGTCTTGAAACAACCTAATAAGGATTAAATCAGATATTTTAACTGCTGTTTTCTTCATTTTCTTTCATTTTCTCAGTTGAAAAATATACTTATGAGTCGTCCAACCGACTTTATCCCACCTTTAAGTATTCCTGCCAAGTTCCACATATTTCTTATCTTTCGGGTGAATCACGGATAGTGTCTTAATCTTTCTTAAATTATGGACGATTGAGCAGGAGATGGTACTTTTTTGCGGAGCAGTTTATACCACATGACAATGATGACGGTGTGTATCAAGGTCCCATTAGTAATCAGAAAATGCTAGCTATCAAGTACTTTTAATTGATTTTTCGTCCAAATTAAACAGAGTATTGTTAAAATACACGACTTGAATCGTGCATTGCGTTTGGCCATTCGTTTTACCCAAACCGATATTTATAAGCCCAATTTCCTACGCTAAATTGATATGTCTAATGATGATGATAGCGTAAAGAACGCCTCTCCAGTTCAAAGACACGAGGCTGGAAGAAGAGGCATTAAGGAACATCTCTCGATTAGCATAAGACCTTAAAGAATATAAAGAAGAACAGCTTAAGACACTCAAAGCCAGCTTATGACCAAGGCTGAGTTCCTAAAATAAGTGACTTAAGGTGTGTGTGGTGTGTATATATATAATCATATATATTATATATATATAATATATATATATATACTAAAGTTCATTTTGCGATTAATAAAAAATGCTACGTCCGCCGATGTCCTCAATTCAAATATTTGTCTTTCCTTCATGGAGTAATTTCACACGAGGTTTAAGTAGCTCCAATTTCTCACACACACACACACAAACACCCACAACACGATTACTATATACTTCTATATAATATATATATATATATATTATATATATATACTATATTATATGAATAGAATATATACTCGAAAGTCTTCAAATCCATGTATCTAACACGATTAATGCAGCATAAACTCAGCCCCACAGTTTTGAAGAAAACCATAAAGGGAGCGACTATTAAAAACAAAGTGCTAACATATAATTATACTAACTAATTATCACGGACTGTATCATTTGGATATTTTGGATATTGTTGGCCTTCCGCTTAAAAGTTTGCGTTAATAAACATGAAAGCATTTGTCGCCAACATGTAGAAACGTTGCCACGCTTACTTCAACCCTTGATGCCAGGTAATGAGGATCACTATATTGGTAAAAGTTGTTATACTATTAGTCAGGTGTCTGTCATTTATTTCAATAGTTCAAAAAATTTTATGCCATCCTTCGGAGACTGGAGTTGATGCAATCGCCTTTAATGAAAAAGTATTTGGGCCAATGTCAAAATATATATTCTACAATGACATTTGCATTTGCGTGAATTGAACAATTTGGTTCATATCACATTTTTATTATAAACCATCTTGGACTGTGGGTCAGAATGATTATCACTCGAAATTCAGAGACGTCAAAATGGACGGATTTGGTGCTAGATATCAGAGTCGAAACGGGGCGCAAAATCTCCGTTTCAACCCGCTAACTATGCAGCGTATGTACTGACCCAGATTCAAATGGGATATTGTACAGCTGTGGCGTGTACGACGAGCCTCAAAACAAATAACCAAAAAAATACCTATTGCTAAGATCATAGAATGCACCTTTAATGCACTTCCAACTTTATTATGGGTTTAACTGTAATAGATCGCAACATATATCTCCTAGCTGGTAGCGTGGCCGAGCGATCTAAGTCGCTGGTTATAGGCACCAGTCATTTCGATCGCGTGGATCGAATCCCCCGTTGCCATGTAAATGTTTTGCTTTTACAGGAATTTCTCATTTACATTGCTTTTATTTCACAATGAAAGGCGCAGGTCTTCTTTAGTCTTTCAAAGTTGCTATTACACTGGACTAAGCTTACTCGACCGTTTATTAGGAAAAGGTATCCAAACAGGTCTGAGTCGCCCGAGTGTCACAACAGCGAAGTTCCTTTTCTACCTTGGTAATATGGCGGGAACAATGTATACCACTCGGCACTCGGCGGACCATTCAATGGTGCGGCAGCCCGTTATCCGTGTGTAGATGTCAGTGGTAGAGGTCAGTGAGTCCTATGCGATATTCTTGGCCACAGGTGAAAAATACACCTTACCTATGATACTTAGCGGCTCAGTTACAAACCACACTTGTTAGCATGCTAACATAATAATGACAACCGGTGATATGTAAATGACTCTGGTCCACGAACTGATCCTTAAAGAAACAGAGTAAGCTACCTCTGAAGAGGATTTCCAACAAGCCACAACCGGCTGATTGTTTGGTAGGTATGATGTGAATTCACTCAGTGCTGCACCCCCAATGTCGACCTGTTTTGCAAGTCCGTTTACTGAGGACGTTATGGTACAGACACAAATGCGCACTGATCTTAAAGGTTTGCTGCAGGTTTATGCAGGAACCACCCCTTTTCTTATCGTTCTCCTACTGCGTCCACGTACTTCACTTTCGTAAATCTGACTCACGGAAGCCAATGTGCATTGTAGATCACAGTCACCAAATTTATTGAATAAGTAATTAAGGTATAATGAAGGTCCTGGTCAGTGATACGTATAGACAAGCACATCTCAGGTCATATCTTTCCTGCCACAATGTTTCCGTTGCATAAGCTATATTCTTCAAAATAATTTGGTCCACCCGGAGTTTGACTCAAAATCAAACATGGCGGACTAAATACCCAATTCTAGACAAAATTGGCTAAAAAATGAATTTTAATTACTTGTTGTTCTCTTGATAAACTTGGTTATCAGATTTTATAATAATCTTGATAAAAACTGTAGTTTATAAAATGAAAACATACGTTTTTCAATAGTAAAACTCTATTTATTAAAAGAAAATATGTTTATATAGTTGATCGGGTTGTCATGCAGAATTAGAGAAAATTGCGCTTGTTGCTAACGGGATAGGCCATAACTGATATTCGCACAGCTTTTATTTTATTACATCTGGGCTTGATTGATACAATCTTATAAATCAAAACATTGAAGCCCTGTCTTGATTGTCCTTAGGCCGTCTGTAGAGCAAATTGTTTCTACCCATCTGTTTGGTCTTGATGTAATGTATAGCTATTTTTTATATTATTTTTCTCATTGCTGTTGGGGCGAGGGGCCACCCCTCCCCCCCACCCCCCCCCTCCCCCCCCCCCCCCCCCCCTTTTGTAGGTTTTATTTAATTTAACCATGTACTTAAGGCAACTCAGGAAAATCTCAATCCAGCAGAGATCGTTTCCTGAATCTTCTTTGAAAGGTGCAGAAAAATGTTGCCATTCATGGTCGGAAAACTTCGTTTAGGTGTGAACTTACTTAATTTAGGTATATCTGAACCACTTTTTTGTGCAATACTAATTTTTGTGTTAACTTGTTCTTGTCGTCTTGATAAAAATCAAAAGCGAGGGTACAGGCTCCTATCAGTACCCATGACAACGACTGTTCTAAGATTTTCTTTAACCGAAGCCGATAGTGGAACGTTTCGCAAATGCACAATTTAGTTGGCTTCACGGGAAATTTACAAAACACAAGAATCTAACAAATATCAACACCCTGCTTTAAAGGTGGATGATACATTTAAGTCTATAAATAGTTCATCTTGATAGACTGGCATTCCCCTGAAACCCATCTCGAAGTTTCGCAACGATATTAACCCGCTCAAAACGTGCACTTTGTAATCCCACTTTGTAAAATTAATCTTGGACGACCCCCAAAATGGGAACATACTTTTCGCTCATCACATTCACACCAAAAAAATTCCTTTATCCCTAATATTTTAATGGGTAATGAGAAAAAGTAGTAGCCTTTCTCCTTTGATACCAAAAGGTTATAGCTCCCTAAAATCTGGGGACGAGGCTATTGTTGATTGGACCATGGACCGTTAAGGGCTGGACGTGCTAGGGGATCTACTCGATAAAATTTCCAGAATTCACAATATGGTATTTACAACGCGTGATGATTAAGAATATTGAAATAAAAATGGGTCACCGACTTGTTTTTGAGGGTAACTTAGGGTCATTATATTTCGTGCACGTGGTATTATATACACTTTTCGGTTAAACTGTTGTCTAGTTTTCTAGTGCAGTGATGATAACAATTCATACTGGTATGCTTGGTATGCTTATAATGCTTATACATTGAGACAAAGGCTTATGTGTGGTCATTACATTGGATAAAACGTGGGTCATTATATTCTAACCAATCATTCTTTGACACATAATGGACGAGATATTGTGGACGCTGTCCCTATTTTTTGTATTCAGTGGTCGGACATGTAATTTGACTTCATCATATCAAGTTTACAAAATCTTGTTATGGCAGCCTTCAAAACACAACCGTCCGATTTTACAGCGGCCCATCAGGGCTGAGCCATGTTACATTATTTAAAACAACAGAAAATGATTCCAATATTAAATACCCGGGCGAAACTGCCGGACAAACTTTTGAAGCCGCCCATAATAAGAGCATTATTTCAGCTTATTTCAAAACACGCATCGTAGTAATAAAAAAATATTCAAATAGCCTTCACATCTCTATTTGATTCAGTGATGATGATGCTTTTTCTGCTTGCGGGAGTTTTCCGTTCTTTTACTAGTATGACTGATTAGTACCTATTATCTATATATTTAATATATCTCTCGTTTGCCAACATCTCTGGGAAGGATTAAAATTAATCACAGTAATACAATAAGACTGAGAGTGTCTCGGACACTGCGGGACATCTAGAACATGCAGAAGTAGTTCCCATTAATTTTCACATCTATACATCAAAGACTGTACGACCGGGCTATACCAGAGACCATCGAAGAGCTGTGTGAGTCAGAGACATTGGTGCAGAGAGGAAAATAACTGGTTAACTGGGTGGGCAATTGCCCACCTAGTTATTTTGCCCAATCAGTTAATTCAACTTGGCCAAAGCTGTCCACCCAGCAAATTAAATTTGCCGAAAACATTGGGCACCCAAAAAATTAAAATCAATGTGAGAAATTGTGAAATCAATGCCTTGGTTGTGGATAAATTGTCAAAGTTTGATTAGAAGTGTATTGCCACCAGAAGTCAGAAATTAATACTTTTGCGATAGTGTGTTAGTTTTAATCAGCATAAGATGCTAAAACAAATAATTAATATATAATTACGGCCGCTTGAGACTCTAAAATAAAAACTGAAATACATTAGCGCTAGTTTCTCTGGTATCCACGTAAACACAGTCCTCTGTGGTCCAGTGGTAAATCTCACGCCAAGTCAGCGAGAGGAAGTAACCATTGTCCGGCGTACTCATAGTCCGGGAACAATTATGGTGAACAATAGGGCAATCGATTCAGTTGACTCTTTACGCAACATTAGTTTCACGCTTTATTCCGTTATCGTCTATGGAGCCCCGGACTATGGCTCCCACCGGACTATATCTGCTTTCACACCGGATTCTAGACCGTGTATTTTTCGTCTTTATTTAATTCAACGCTCGCCAGTTTCTCCGACTTCCTATATAATATTTGTCTAATAATTCTCTGGGGTTGTATCATTTACTTGATCCTCGCGTGAATATATGAATTGAGTTTCGCATCGTCATAGATTCTGCTAGAATCATGCATATAGGTCATCTCCCTCTAAATACATAAAACTAAAAATTAAGTACGTAAACAAAATAATTAGATCACCAGGTTGTACAATTGATAGACGGGAGACAGTATTGTCAATCAATGTAATTCTTGGTCATTGGTTAACATATTTGCCTAGTTTTCAGTTTTTGTGTACAAATGTGGTGGTGGGGCGGCCTACGACTGGTGCAGTAAGACTTTTCTGGTTGTTGTTTATATTTATATTAAACCTTTCATTTAATGATGCGCATCACTGAATGGACAAAAAAGATATACAAATACTAACTTAAGAGATTTAATACTGTTATGTTTAAGATTCAAGTACACATCGGTACAATTATGGTTAAAAATGGTGTTTAACGTAGAACAGCGACTGCGAGGAACCACGATAGCAGGGTATACCTAAAATCCTGACCCCACGAGGACATTTTTCCAAACATATTTGGAGGCTAATGGATGTCACTTGCAACTGTTTTGCTTATTAAAGGGGCATTTCGTGATCCACAGCCTCGTCCCCCAGACTTACCTAAAAAGTTGAGATTTGTAAGTCATCTGAACCGTTGGCCTGAGTTTATTATGTGTGCCTAATCTTACATGCAAACTCGATCTACTCTTGAAGAAATACGTAATTTTGTATTTTCTGTCTGTGACCGGACAGAAAATACAACACAGTGGCCTATGGGGCACTGTGAAACAAACCTCATAACATCATAACGCACTGTTAGAATCAACTGAAATTTTAGAAATTACCTTTTCTCGAGGATATCTAGTGAACCATAAACAAAAATCAATGTGCTAGGATCACGAAATGCACCTTTAAATCAAGGGTTCATTCAATACTTGGACTTAGCAGGTGTATGTTTTATGTGTTCTTTCGCCGTATATACAGCCATAATTACATACTTCTTGTTAGGGTTTTTAAAAATTACAGTGTTGTCCACCCGGTTAATTATTTTCCCTGATTTTTCAGGCAAAAAGAAACTAAATATCCCAACCAGTTAATTTTTCTTATTTTCCTCCCTGCGATGGCGAATGTCCTGAAGTGATGTGACAGCAAGCATAAGTGTTTTATTTTCATGCACGCTCTAATTGTTCAAACCTCCATCCATCAATTGATCTACATAACTATCGCGCCAATTTAGTGCGGGGTGAATATCAATTGACTATACCGACATTAATGAAATTACGTTCCCGCTTATTTTACAATTGGGTACACATAATATGAGTAAATGCTGCAGTGAAAAACGTGACCGCATCTTTCCCGCCATTCATTTCTGACAAGCTCAGCGTATGCCCATGTGGAAAAAAATGGTGATTTAATACCAGAGAGTTGTAAAAGAAAATGGGTGCAATTAAGAATTTGCTAGTTCAACTATAGTATTTAGCCTGGTTGCTAAGGATGTTTCGAATAGATTTGCGTATTCGATGGTGTACATTACATAAAAAAATTCACCATAGTATAAACGCATAACTTCAACTTCAAGAAATCAATTTATGTAGGAGTAAACGAAAGACGATCGTACAGATACTTTTTAAGTTACATTATTTGAAAGTTGATAATCAATTGATGTTATAGTTGATGTTATTTCTGAACAGTTCATGACATATGGAGATGACCATTCGAATTACTTTGAAAAAATACTGCAGACTTTCCAATTAACAGATACCAGTGCGACACGTCTTTCATTGTAAAAGTGCATGGCTGGAATTTCAAGGTTCCAAATTTATAAAATCCACCTATTCGATTTAGTAAAGTACTCATAGGAATTTCTTACAATCTAATTTTTTAAAAAAAATCGCAACACAATCTCGGATTTTGAAATAAACCATAAAAAAAAAAAACAAAGAAATTGGAAAGGAATGGGACAACGGCAATTGCTAAGGCCTGCATTGCACTTTTTAAATTTGTTAGGGACGGCTCAAAGATGGATTGAGTCATCCCCATGTACCAATTTGGGACATTTGGTTGTGTGCAATAACAATACGCCTTTGAGATTGAACAAAAAAAAAAACTAGACATGGGAGGATGTGAGGGGGGGAATAGGGGAGGTGGGGGGAGACAAGATAGGTTTATCTAGGGTGGTGTGTTGTGTGTTTGTGACTTCGAAAAGTTACCTTTTTGTAAAAGCGGACCTAAATTACTTTTATTGCCCTTTTTATTAAAAAATGTTAGCAAAGTTGACCTTTTGATCCTTATGTAAATGTTGAGGGGTGCCAGCCACCCCACCTTACGGGCCTTCCTATAATTCATGAAATAGGTGCGCTGTGATACAAGCGATTTCACGTCCCTTTCAAGATATTGCCTTTACCAATTCGAACTTTCATGACATTTACCGAAAATAACGGTATTATACTGCTTCTGGGTTGACACCAATAAATTTACTATTCACTTGAATTTTGATTTGATAGGCCTCAAAAGGACCCTTTTATAACATTATCCTTTTATAACATTATCAGTGATATTTCCAAAGAATTGTTACTGACAGTAACAATTTTCCTCATAGTTTACGGCTTGGGCTATTTTTGGCCATTACCCGAAAAATTGATCGACCAGAAGTAATTCCTTTTACTACAATGTTGTCAACATAAGACACAACGCAATCACTCAAATTAACTTACTATACGTACATGGAACCATCATCAATCACTTTATTTCCATATATACAATACATCAAATAATATAAAAACATACTACATGTATATACATAATTGCAATATTGAGGATAAGTCCAAAAGGCCAATAGTCCCGACAAGGGACTTACCCTGGAAATACACACAAAAGTTTCAAAATCATAAATACACATTTACAAAAGAAAACATACACAGTTGATGGACAAGACAAAGGACGGTGCTCGGGACAAAATAATCATAGTTAGAACACGTTGAATTATATTTTGCGAAGCAAAAATTGTTGTTTAAGCTGAAAACGGAAATGTTTTATGGACTTAGATTGTTTTATTTTATTTTCTAACGATTCCAAAGAATGGGGCCGTTTGTACGAATACATTGGTCAGAAAAAGTTCTTTTGTTCTTAGTTAAATTGAGATCATTTACATGTCTTGGTCTATAGTCATGGATGTCAAGCGGTTTTATAAAATAGTTGTCAAAAGTATTAGGCAATTCATTTCTTGAATATTTGAACATAAACACACCTAGTTCGAAGAGTTACATGTCCTCAAAAATAAGAATATTGTATTTTGCAAATAAGGTTGGGAATTGCTTCGTTAATGACTGTTAGAAATTGTTCTTATCGCCCATTTTTGGAGTTTGCAAAGTTATTTAAGTAGACACCACAAGTATTTCCCCATATGAGTATTCCATAATTGAGATAAGGCAAAATGAAAGTGCAATAAAGAGTATGTAATACACCGATCCGGATAACATGTTTTAGTTTGTTCATGACACCAATATTTCTCGACAATGTTTTGGAAACGCAATCGATATGATGTTTCCAGGTGATGTTTTCGTCTATTAAGACACCTAGAATTTTGGTATATTTCACTCTTTCCAATATTGTATTATCTAATATTTGACAGTAAAATCTGGTTTTTTACTTCACTGACGTCATGTTAGGCGTGCCAAAATACCATGTAATTAGTTTTGCTTGCGTTAACTGATAATTTGTTTGCTTTGAACCAATTGCTTACTTCATTCAATTCAGCATTCACAACACGTATTACAGTACTATCGATGTTTTCATGCGAGTAGAGAATTGTTTGGGTATCATCGGCAAAATAATATAAAATCAAGAACGTGAGAAGTATTAATCTATATCATAACATATAATATAAAAGAAGTGGATGGACCCAGTAGTATCGATCCTTGCGGAAAACACCAAAAAACAATTATTTTTAAATCCTGAATCGTACGAATTTTAAGAACGTATTGTTTTTATACTTAATAATTTCTATAAACCATTCTAGTACAATACACGAAAATCATAATGCTCTAATTTATAAGAAGCTATTGGTGTCGATGGTATCGAAAGTTCGAGAAATCTAAGAAATACCAACGGGTTATTTTTCCATGCATATTATTTTATCCACCAATTCAATAATGACCATAATAGGTAGAATGATTGGACCGAAAACCAAATTGTTATATTAAGGATTTCATGGGTATTTATATAGTTAATACATCTATCAATAAAAGTCTTGAACGATGATCAAGAAGTGTTAAAGAAATCCATAAAATTCTGAAATATTTTGAATGAAGATCAGGATGATTTGGGAAAAAATTTAAAACCTGCATGATGAGTACTTTTTTGCAGATCTGTTTACATTTAATAAAAGATAATAGCAGTTTGTTTTGCTTATTTTACGGCTTAATGGTAAGCAAATTCTGAATGATTATGGTATTTTGCTCATAGTTGCAAGATCTAGATACTTTTAAAGCAGGTCTTATAGACACATAAACAAACCAAATTACAAACTACTAACCAGTTCGTGTCTGGGTTATGAATCGTATATGCAAGAACCTGCATTGTTGGGAATAAATTCAGGCACGTCGCCTGGGGGGGGGGGGGGGGGTGTGGGGGGGAACACCCCAGCGATCCTCCAAAAGAAGAGAAAAGAAAGAAAAAGAGAGAAAGCGAAGACGGAAGAGAAAGTAAGAAAAGCAAAAAGAAAAGAAATGAGAAGAGCAAAGAAAGAGAAAAGAAAGAAAGAGGAAAGAGAAGAAGAAAGAAGAGAAAAGAAAGGAAAAAGAAAGGAAGAAGAAAAAGAAAAGAGACGGCATCAGAACGCATAGATTGAACTCCAGCTCCAGACTTAGATAAATACCAAAAATTATCACAAATATATTGAAAATGCTCCCCTCAAAGCCAAATAGTTTTGTTTCAAGTGCAATACAACGGTAATCATGAATTGTTAATGTGGCTAACAGTCTTGTGATCAAAAAGGGGTTGTAAAATACTAGTTTGGGAGTGGCATGGGGCAAACGCGAGGGGAAGCCAGGGTCACTCCCCTATAGTTTGGTCTACCAGTGGTTAGGGGAATTTTCAGTCAGGGGAGCTGAAGTGTCAGAAAAAAATGGTAGGGTTCCTTCCCTAACTCCCAGCTCATGCATAAATTAAAGGTCTTCTGGCCGTCGTTTGGGTTAAGTGCCCATTGTTTCATTTGATATTTACCATACTTACCTTCAAAAAATGCCCTTTTAATAGCTAAAATCAAGAGCTTATGGGGGCTCCGCCCCTGGACCCCGGCAGGGACTCTACTCTTGCACCCCACCATGTTAAGGACATTGGCGCTAGCTATTGTAGTTAGCCTCAGTAGCAAAGATTATACTGCCCATCTCGAGTGAGCAAAGTTTAGAAATTGTATTTTCTTTGCATTAATACTTTACCCTCAAAAGTGGTGATCTTAAAGGTTCTGAATAACTCAAATACATGAGCTTCCAGGCTCCGCCCCCCTGGGAAACCCGGCAGGCTCTGCGTACTAATATCCCACCGGGTTAAAGACATTACGCTGCTATGTGTACTTCCCTTTGGGCTTTGCCCGTCTCAGTGAGCAAAATTTTGGGAAACCAGTCTTTTCTTGAATTGATTATATTTCCCCTCAAAAAGTGGCAAACTTGAAGGTTCTGAATAGCTCCAATCCAAGAGCTACGGGGGCTAAGCCCCTGGACCCCCTGCACCCCACCAGGGCCTTTGACCGCGGGCCCTGGCGGACCCAACCGTTTTAAGGATTTTCCGTTGGCCGCTCTTGTGCCAAGGCACTGTGGTGTCGTTTGGTTTCGAAACGATAAGCAACAGAAATGTCTCGAGGGATCTATCTTAGGGACAGGGGCCCCCGAACGCATGCCTTTAGTTGCATGGTTTTAAAACCGAGTCTTGCAAGGACTAACGCTCACTACGCTTCAAAGGATTCTTAACTGCTTTTATCAATAATTTTTTTTCAGTTGACACCCCCCCCCCGAACAAAAAGTTAGCGATGGCCTGAATTAATAAATATCCAGATCAGAGAAAAATACAGGTCCAGAAAAGACTTTTCCGAAATTTGGCACTAACACTCCACGCTGAGATGGATGGAAAAACTTCCTTGTGCCACATGTGCAGCGAACCTGGCGGCGTACCGTGAAATGAAATTCTATCGATCTCCTAATCAACAACTTTCTTCACAACCTTGTGAAACTGAAAATACGTTACATGTATTTTTCATAAATTAGGAAGACCTCTTTTCATTCATTTAATATCAGGAATAACAGATGTACCATTGTTTGTTTTAAAGAAGATGCAATTAGTAGTTAATTTAATCTTTCTTAACTTAGGACTTTTTGAGGAGGTAGATGGTACTTTTTTGCGGGTAGTTTATACCTACACTGACAATTGATTGACGGTGTGTATATCCAAGTGCCACTTAGTAATCAGCACTGCTAGATATCACGTACTTTATCTTTATTTTTCGTAAAATTAACAGACAGTTGAAGTGTAGTTAAAATACACGCTTGGAATAGTTGTCATGCGTTTGGGCAATTCCTTTTACCAAACCGATCTTTAGAAGCCCAATTTTCTACGCTAAATTGATATGCCTAATGGATGCCCATGCACATATAATGACTTTAGTACATAGAGTTTGGTCACTCGAGATATTGCGGAAGACGTATTCACTACAATGATTGAAAACCAGTGGAAGGGGTTGTGTGATTTAGGTCTGCTATAACATAACAGCACACGTATGAGATGTGTTTCATCAAAACTGGAAAATTAAAAAAGGACAAGATATATTGAATATCTTTAAATGTAAATTGCTGTCGTTTCGTGATGTACACACAGTACGAAAAATTGGACATATTCGTAATATAAACTCCTCTCAATCTCCTTTACATCATCAGAACATCACACAAACTCCCATGTCACGGTATTATTAGATTTTATTATATACTATAAAAGACATAATCACAAACCAACACATACAGTGTGAAAGCAACATTAGTCCGGCGGGAGCCACAGTCCGGGGCGGCGGCTCCATTAGATAGGAACGGAATAAAGCGTGATGACCTAATGCTGCTTGAAGAGTCACTGAATTGAGTTTGCCCTATTCCTACCGCTGTAGCCGGACTGTGAGGTAAGCCGGACTAAATTAATCTACCGGTGGTCTGTCTGTCATTGTGTCTGACCGCGTCTACTTATCGGGACCCTTTATGGTCGCGGGTATGAAATTGGTGGGTTGGTTGCCCCTTGGACTTCCGAAGACCTAGTTGTAGTGGTTAGTGGACAAAAGGTCATCAGGGGTCTTCAAGGTCAAAGGAGGTTCAAATGGGGTAACCGTTGGTGTATCCAGACGAAATTGGGAGGGTGGGCTCGATGGTGATGCCGAAAAGTTAAAGGTCACGACCAGGTCAGTAGGGGTCATTAAGGTCAAATGAGGGTCCAAATGGAGTAACCATTGGTGGTGGACATGAAATTGGAAGGGTGGGGTTGTTTGTTGATGCCAAAAATCTTAAAGGTCAACACGAGGTCATCAGGGGGTCATTCGAGGTCAAAGGAGGGTCAAATGGAGTAACCTTTGGTGTATCCAGACGAACCTGGTGGGCGGGGTTCGATTGTTGATGCTGAAAAATTTTAAAAGGGCACGACAAGGTTATCAGGGTTCATTCAAGGTCAAAGGACGCGAACCCATGGACCGCCTCCTAGTAATATTCGTATTATTATTGTTAATTTCATCATTAAACAGATTATATTATTAATAGTGTTTATAACATTGAAGTTACATTGTGATTTCCTATCATGATGATGATGGTAGTGTATTTTCTTCGACTTATACTTGTTTAAATAAATATTATTATATTTGCGCGAGTAGGCTTGCTCCCATTAAAGGACCAGGCTGGAAGAAGATGCCCGGAAGTGCCTTAAGGTCATCATCGATTTAGGCATAAGGACCCTTAAAGCATATAAGATACTTAACTTACAATCAAAGCAGCCGTAAGACCAAGGCTGAGGTCTAAAATTAAGTGCACGTGTTATATATGCACACGTGATAATTGTCCAAGGCCTTTATTTATTTTTTTCCTGGAGATGGCCCAGCGAACTAGGTTAAAAACCATATGCGGTTCAGGCCGAACTCGAACCGCGCACCTCCATTATTACTAGACGTGATCTGCCCATGAGTATTAGTCTGGTGCTCGGCCCCAAAGACCGCATGGGACATTGGCAAGAGTCACACAAAATATTTTGATGGTTTCAAGCAAGATTTGACCTACTGAATCTAAATCTGGATGATGCCACTTTGGCATCCTGAGCATTTACAGATGGGAGGGGGTGTAAATTAACAGGGGTTAAAATTTGTAAATTTGCTTCAGAATGGGGGTTAATTTTAAAAGGTATATAGTCATGTTAATCTGGTCTATAGCGATTAAAAAAAAAGGTATAGTGCTTATCGAGACATTACTTTTAACATATCAAGTCTAACATTGTTCAAGGTCATCCTGGGCTAACAATTTAGAATGCCAAGATTTTATTCAAAATGGGCTCAAATTCTTCATTCCGTTTGTATTAATGTCAAATATAGGTAACACTTTGTGGCATTTGTGGTTAAAATTAAGGGGGCAATATGGGACGGAGAAGGGTCCAAGGGTTTCTACGGGGTTAATCATTTTAGTCTCTGTTAGCTACCTTAGCAATGATTGACATGAGGTAAATGTTTATTTTCTGTTTTACTATTCCAATCGAACCAATTTGATGAAACAAAATCGGATCGTTGTAAATATTTAATTCCCATGATGCCTTGAAAACATTTTGGTTGTGGGGAAACACAAAAGGTTGGCAGGATAGCAACACTATTACCTTTTTGAACCTTAGGAGCAAGATAAACACTTCTATACATATTTCAAAACCACATGAAACATTTACAAATTTTACCCCTGTTTTACTACCCACTTCCCATCTCACAATGATCAATGATGCCAAAGTCGGCATCATCAGATTTGGAATATCAGCAGGTCAATGTGGCCTAGAAAACTATCCAAAACAATTTGGTGGCGCTTGGCAAAGTATATGGTCGAGCACCCGGAGCTATCAAGTAGGGTTGGTAGAGGGGCGCTAGAATCATCTATAAGTGTTTGGTCTGAATGTCTGGTTCAAATTGTCTGTTTGGTTCTGATTGTCGCCTACGTACAGTTAAATGCCTGGATACATGAAAAAGAATATTCGATTTAGTCAATGTCCCAATGACACATTGATTTACGTATTAAATATTCGTACGCACATTAAAATCGGCCAACGAATACATTAAAACGAAAGGCCTTTTAATATGTATCTGAATCCATAAAGGAAATGGTACGTATGATCATTCACATACTTTGAATGAGAAAGAAATGAAATCGAAGTTTAGATTTGATAAATCTAAACAGGATTCTATAAATACTTTTCTTGTCAAATAAAGGAATTCAAGCAGGTATCATAATAATTGAATACGAAACAAGTGCAGCAATTTTACTGCCTATGGTCATCTCTCCACGGGTGTTGTACCAGACAAGAACTGGCCTTCGCGTTTAAAGTTACTCGTTAAAAAACAATTTAAAGCCCATGTTGCAAGATTGTTTAAGGTGTTATAAAAAACGTTATCCACGCATTAATTACGACCCTTTTGTGCCGTTTCCTTGAGGATCAATATATTATCAAAGTTGTTCAGAAAAATCTCTAGTGTGGTGTATGTCATTATTTCAATAGTCAATTATTGCAGACTTTCAGGCTGGGGAGTTGATGCAGTCGAATCTAAATAAATTATTTTGTTCCAAATGTCAAAATTATATCTTCTATCAATGACATTTGGGTGAAATGATTAGATCGAATTTGGTTCAAATCACTTTTTTTACTATTAACACATCTTGGACCGGGTTTCAAAAGGCTATCATTTTGAAATCAAGAGACGTTATTAATGGAAATACATTTTAATAGACGAGTTGGTACTTGTATGGGCCATTTCTTCGGTCACGTTTGTGACCCCAAAAAATGGTTAAAATTGTATTTCAACCCTATGCTGTTTTGCCAATAAACAACTGTTTATTTTGGTATAATGAATATCTTTAGACCAAAACTAATCAAAAAATGTTTCCATTTTCACCAGATTGGTTATTTTGTCATGAGCGGGACACATAAAGTTTGGTCAGTTTGTGACCTCAGGCAAAAAGGGGAGTTCTTTTTTTTAGCATTCCAAAACTTCAACAGGCAAAATTCGTGATTATTTTAAGTACGACACATCTATATTATTTCAGAAAGGCATTAGTATTTGTCATTACAACAATGTTGGTAATTTAAAAGTAAACAAGCAACTTTACTTGGGAATTAACAAATTTATAACTAAAGTCGGGTCACGTGGTTGTGACATTGGTGTTGGTAAGTGTTTGTGACATCTCCATTGACTTATAACACAAATTTGGTGACCATTGTTAATGTGCCACCAAAAAAGGAAAGTTGTAATAAAAATCTGTGCCTTCCATTTCTCAACTATCAAGACTTTAGTACAATGTCATTAGTAATAATTGCCAAATGCTACTCCTAGTAGCGATTTTCCTGTTGTGAAAATAGTGCAAGTCTCTAATTTGGCAACTTCACCCCAAATACTCAAAAAGACAATGGAGAATCAAGTCTTAAAATAGTCTTTATTAAAATTAATTGTTGGTTTTTTTTTTTTTTTTTTTTTTTTTTTTTTTTTTTTTTTTAATAAAATTAATACTACTACCTTCTTCAATATGACCAGAAAATTATTGTCTTCAAAATACAAAATGTGGTGCCGGTCACGTGTGGAAAGTTAATTTAGCACCTCAATAACTTTTGAAAGGAGAGAGAAAGAGAAAGTCTAACCATTATTGGTATAACAGAGGGTACATATAAAACTGGCTTTGTGACAATGTAATATGAACATTACTGAGACAGTGTTTTCTAGTAATAAAAACTTCTTTGTCTTTTGGTCACGGATGTGACCTACAAAGGTAAAATTAAATTCTTTGTTAACTATTGTCTATTTTCCTATGAAAAGTGGTATTTTTCAAACATACTTTTGGAAAATTGAAGGGTCTACATAATATTTAGGCAGTTTTCAAACAGAAATACTCGCTATTTATTATAAAACTACAAGAAGCAAAATGGTTGTAATAATTCACCTTTTTTATCCCAAAAATATTAAAACACATTAATTTATGCAAAATGAGAGTGTTGAATTGAACATATTGTTTAAACATATCATGCAGGAAATTGGAAGGATGGTTACATGTAATTGTAAAAGAAGTGAAAATACCATAAAGGTCCATGGCCCCATCGCTAATAGCCTCGTCCCAGGCCAGAAGCCCCAGATTTTTACCGGATAAGGGTCAATATTTTGGTATCAGAACAGAGAAAGCTTACTATTGTCTTCATTTACCTTGTGAGAAATCTTTTAGAGCCAAAGGATGTTTGCGTTGGAAGTTATGAGCCCAAACATGGGCACATTTTGGTCGACCAAATTGATTTGACACAGTACTCTTGGGGGGCTTACAAAATCACGTTTTAGCTCTTCGCATCAAAACGGATTGAAAATTGGCGCGAAATTTCACAGATGGGGTTTTGGAGTGAAGGTCCTCTATCAACATTTAAAACTTCATAATCCTTAAATGGGCCATCCCCTTTAACTTCCAATTTTATCAACAAAGGTACTTTTTTGAAGACTGGCCTCTTCAGGGTCGAAACGGGCGCAAAATCTCGTTCGGCTAATGAGGAGGAGCGTATTTACGTACCCCAGATTCATAATTCTATTACCTCTACTAACCATGATTGAAAATGCAGCATTCTGATGATTGGTCAGTTTACTGCATTCTCTGCAATAATGGGTCCCGCCGAAAATGCATTTTCTCATTATATCACATGTTTTCGGTAATTATAAAAGCATAGAAATAAGTGTTTTGCAGTATTATTTATGGGCTCATAATGTATCCTCGGCCGGAAAAACTAATAGGACTCGGCTGCGCCTCATCCATTATGTATTTTTTCGACCTCGGACAAATTATTTGCCATAAAAGGGAGAAGCATCCCTTTATTTCTTATTGAGATTATTCTACAGCTGTGGCGTCCTAGACGCGCATCAAAAACAAATAAATCAAGCAAAATAATATGCTAGAATCATAAAAGACCTTTAATGTACTTCCACCTTTATATTTCCATTGATGTAATAGATGCCACGTATGTTTATCACTATCTGGTAGCGTGACCGAGCGGTCAAAGGCGCTGCGTTTTAAACACCAGTCAATTTGATGGCGTGGTTCGAATCCCACCTACCTGCGACTGTTTTTTACATTATTCTCTCAAGAAAGGCTGTCGGTTGTAGGAAGGAGAATAGTCCTCCGGGCTCACCGTCCGGAGGAAACAATGTGAACAATAGACCGTATTCAAAAACATGTTTTTAGACGTCAGCCCACCAGACATGGAGAGGGTCGTCGAGTGCCAAATTGTGTAAACAGTATTTCAATACGGATAAATCGCAATCTCATCATAGTGCGCAGTTCAAACTCATTAGAAAAAACGTTTTCACAATTTGGCACTCGCCCAGTGGTGGGACTACAATCCATTGTCAATCGATCCTGTTTAGCGATTGCACAGGGATCATGACAGGTGAATGACTTGTATTGTTAGTACTGGATGCGTTCTATCTTGTCCCCGCATGGCTGGCTAGTAAAGGTCCAGGCCCGATCGATAATAACCTCGTCCCCAGAAGCCCCAGATTATACGGCAAGTGGCCCCACCATTTTGGTATCAAAGAAGTACTATTGTTCTCATTTACCCTGTGAAATCTTACAGCCAAAGGATGTTTGGTTGGAAGTTATGAGCAAAAATTGACCCATTTGGTCGACCATATTAATTTACACAGTACTCTATGGGGCTTACAAATCACGTTTTCAGCTCTCGCATCAAACGGATTGAAAATTGGCGCGAAAAACTTTACAGAAGGGGTTTTGGAGTGAAGGCCAATATATCAAGATTGAAAACTTCATATCCTTAAATCGGGCATCCCCCTTTAAATACGGCTATAGAGCCATCGATTCAGTTGACTCTTCACGCAACATAGTTCAACGCTTTATTCCGTTGTCGTTATGGACCCCGGACTATGGATTACTGTCGGACTATGATACTTTCAAACTGCTCTGACTGTCTTTTCGAAGTTATATACAAAGAGGGGTTTATTACGATAGAGAGGCAAAAACGTACGTATGTTGAAAATTCACCGTCTCGGATGTTTTGCCGACCACAAAGAAAACTAGAGTACTAACACTAGAAAGCAATGGCTGCCCTCCGCTTCTTCCCCATACTGTGGGTGCCGCTTTGCATATGATACACTAATCGGTAGTGAAGTGATACAAATTAATGTATGTGTTAGAGGTGGCCAGGTATAATAATAGTGTACCGGGATCATTGTGCTCCCAAATTTTACTCTTTTTCCCATAATGCAATGCCCTTAGGTTGAAAGTTGTATTCATTGGAGAGGCGGTTATTTAATCAAGACGACTGAATGTGTCCATTTCATCGTTGGTGGCTGGGTAGGACAAAATTTTACCACCCAATAGCACCCAACATCAACAACTGATTTTTGGCGATTTGTTTGTATCGCATTGACAGTATGTGTGTATCAGCACCCAAACTGATAATTATTCCGGTGCAATTTCAAAATGTCAGCGCCCAGCACGGACGAACTGTTTTTTGAATGCTTTTCATCACACTCACCCCCTTTGTCACGGACTACTTCCAAAACCGCGGGTCTAAGCTAATCTATTTTTTATTCCTGTCCAGTAAACGCATATTGTCGATGTACGAACACATCTGGAGGGGATGTTGTTGAGGTCAAAACTAAAAAGCCGTATTACAGCTGAAATGTTCAACTTTGTTCAGCAGAATCAGATGCTTTAAACCCAATTTACTTGACCCTTTTATATCGAATATGTAAAGGCCTTCATACCAATTCAATTGAATAGAGTGTCCTACAAGCCTGAGACATGCAATCGAAGTCCTTTGTTTGGAGACATCAAAGAAGGGATAAAGTGTCATGAAAATCGAGGCCGGGTGAACCTCTATAATCTGAGGAGGATTAGGCCCCGTAAATTTGTAGCTCGGTTATGAGTGACCAAAACTTTTAGTACTTAGCTATATGATTGGACAAGACGGTCAAACATTAATTTCTGGAAAAACCGGTACGGGTAAATGAAAACCAGCGTATTAGATTTTCTACTAATTTCCTTAGTGACGAAAAATACTGAATGCATGCAAGCAGTGTTGAATAGCAAAAATCACACTGGCAAACAACAACATATGTAGTTATTGAGTTCCTGATGTGGTTTGTAAAAATGGTGGCGGATTCTGATGGAGATTCTCCCTCTTCCAGCAATAATGACAATAATTTAGGCAAGTACTAATTACTTATTCCTATCATTTTCTTTTCTTTTCTTATGTTGAATGCTTCAGTTTGTTCCAGTTTTTGATCAGTGTTTTGGAGTTTATTTCAGTGCATTTGCCTTGCCTTATTTTCTTTCGTTAGAAAAGGGCATTTTTTTTAATGTATGGCCTTAATCTGATCGACATCGTCACAATTAGAATTTCTATTGAATTAGTGGGTAAGGCAACACCCTCTCAGAACGATGGAATCGTCGACACGCCCCCCAAAAACTTTTAATGAACGACAGGGATAAAAAAATCCTACTACAATGGAATGTGCTGCAGGCATCATTGTTTCAGCAAACGGGGTCTGACCCCCGGGGCCACTTGTATTCAAATGTATATATGATGCGTGAACAAGAAAACGCGTAAAAAGGATCTCTTTTTTCCAACAGGCGATGTTCTCGCGTACATTGATTAGGGTTTCAAAAACAGCAAAATATGGAAAAAAGGGTATGTTTTTTTCGTAACCCTGAAATTGTGATGTACGCGAGATCAAAATCATCAAAAATGTTGTAATTTGTAAGTAAAGCAACATGAGCAAAGCCAGATAATAAGGGTATATTATCAACACAATGCATTGCTCACTTGTTTAGGGAGCAAAAACTGACAAAATACTTGTTTATGGTAGCAAAAACAGACAAAAATGCTTGTTTAGGGTATGTTTTTAGTCGATGGAAATACTTTAGAGCGCATTTCGGAAGTCCATGTTCAAACATCATATCCACCTTTGAATACAACTGGCCCCCCGGGGTCTGACCATTATGCAATCTCTTTATGAGCGATGTTTATATTGAAATGCCGACACCATATTTCGGGTTCTTTCAAATTTAACAAAGCGGCCACCGGTTATTCTGCTCGCTTACTCTAGATCAATATAGGACGGTCAGCAACCTAAGTACATTGTCGTAATCGCAAAACCAGATTGGGTAGAGTCTGTGGGCTGAAAGGTTCGGGTCCTAGGCGATATTTTTGGCCACAGGTGAAAAATGCGCCTTACCCATGAAACTTAGCGGCTCGGTTTCAAATCACATTTAGCGTGCTCACAATCATTATTGCACCGGTGATATGCAAATGGCAAACCACTGTGGTCCAAGTACTGATCCATGAGGAACAGAGTAGTTACGGAAAACTACTTCTGAAGAGGATTTTCCAACACGCACAGCCTGTGATCTGTTTTGTAGGTATGATGTGAACCAACTCAGAGCAGCACCTATGTCCGTGTTTTTGCAACTCTGTGTATGAGGATGTTATGGTCTACGGAATCAAATGCAGCACTGACGTCGAGTAATACAAGTGCGGTAATTTTCCACCGTTTATAGCACGTATCATTTTGGACACGTAGTAATGCTGTATTATTTATTAGATCTTTCCCTGGCGATCGGCAAGCGCACGATAGTGTTAAAAACTGGGCGCTTGGCCGGATTTCGAACCGCGCTTCATGCACGATGCCTCTTACCAACTAATAAGTTCAAGCCCGGGTTGCGTTAGAGGAGCGATAGCTATGATCTGTAGATGTTAGGTTCGAAAGGTATCATTCGCTTCATAGCGGTAGATCAGAACGGTATAGTTACACATACGATTTTAATTTGTTTGAAATTCCAACTACTTAGTCTCCAGGTAGACAAGTGTATTATTTAATCGTTCCCTGGAGATTGTTGAAAAAAAAAAACGTGCGCTTCTCCGGATTCTTCAATTACAGATAAGGCAAAGTGATCGGAAGACATGGGGGACACATAACATTACACAAGACGAGGTATCTGCTCCTCTAGGCCTGAAGAAATGGCTCACAACATCGGCCCTGTGCAGTTTCCGATATGGTTAGTATAAACCCCTTTCTTGCATGTGCAGGAGTGGTGTGTCAAATGTCCAGGTACACGACGTCGTTCACGTTTCCATCTGGCACACCAGTGACGTTTTCCTCCATAGAATACCGGCCCTTAACAATCACTAAGCCGCCACCACCTTGAGTTGATTTCTGAATACAGGTCATTTCGTAGGTTCTCTTCGGCGTCGTCGTATACAATACCGTGGACGAGGCATAGCCTAGGAACCTATGTGTCAATTTTTGTTGTAATTGGTAACAACCAACTACCAAAAAGTGGGTTCGTTACACACAGGCCTGGGAGCAGGACAAGTGAACAACCAACAGACGTCTGGCCTTTTATAGCTCCCAACCAAAAGGCATGTTACGTAATTCAAAAGACACTAGGTAGTGGGGACCCCCCCCTTTTTTTCCCATATATAATCTTTCACCTCTTTCTTCTTAGGGAACTGAAATACATTTTAAGGTTGGCCTGAAAAAATTATTCCAACTTTATGAGCAACAGTGTACATGTCAAAAGCGTACAATTTAAGGTTTCAACTCGGCCATACTTTATAATCTTTTTATTTCATGTCCAACCACTTCTTGACGTCACAAAAAGTATTAACCATCGAATATTCGGACGTTGAATAAGTATAGTGTTGAATATCGGCGATGAAATATGAAGTGGTACATCGGTTGTATGTAGAAGTATGTGTAGAAGTAATTGTAGTCCGGCGTATCACAGTCCGGCTACAACGGTTGGAATAGGGCACTCAATTAGTGAATCTCACGCAACTTAGTTTCACGCTTTATTCGGTTATCGTCAATGGAGCCCGGACTATGGCTCCGCGAACATAGCTGCTTTCACACCGGTAGCCTTTGAAAGCAGATGGCGAGAGCGGTTAAAACAGTTACTATTCCCGTCTATCGTTAAAGACTAAATGTTTTGTAGTTTAGCACTAACTCAGGCTTTATTATCGAAGTGAGAAAGAGGAAATATGTGGTTCTTCAAGGATGGTTTGGGAAAAAAATGAAAGATTCTGTTTAATTACATAGTTATCCCAAATGGCAAACATCTAGTTAATTGAGCAGATTATTATAATAAACCGCGTGCAGCAATGACGCCATGGCAATTTATTGCAATTGTTCAAATCCTGATTGTGGGCAAAATGGAACATTATTTTAGACAATACGACACTCTAACGACGTATGAGAAAGAATCGAATTTCTCGGATGACAATCGCTGGACATGAAAATCTCACTTGGACAAAGCATATTGCAAACATAATTTCACAAGATTTCAAAAGGAATAGGAGTATAATAACATTGAAACATTTCGTTCCTGAAAGGGTTATGTATTTGTTATACTGTACGGATACACGCCTACTAAACTACGGTATTTAGCATGGGGTAATACTTATAAAAGTCACTTGGACAAAATATTGAAACTCCAAAAAAGGGGTTACTGAGAATAGTCGTTATTTGAGCCACTCAGCACCCTTTAAGAAGTATAAGCACTTTACAAAGCAATAACCAGAAGCCTTCAAAGAATCGTACCAAGATGTTTGAGCCTTGGCGCCAGTGCTTATACATGTCGGGGGTGATGAATGGGGCACAAGGGTCTGAATGGGGGAAGGGGGGACTCTCGCTATAACCCTCATTATTCATATGGCTTGGTTTTATACTTAAAAAATCACAAGGAGCTCATACCAGTCATTGGAAACATGGGGCCACGTCGAACAAGGTAACCAAAGACCCACTACAAGGGCCAGATTGACCCTTTCCAGGGACCTGGACCAGGCTAAAATTTCTTTCTGGATTTGTCTTTAGCAAACTGCTTAAAAATGTACCACAGTTCCAGCTCTTGCACAGCAAAGGGCACACGGGCTGTTGAGTCTTTCCCAGGTCATTTTAGATCTGTGCGAGTTATTGTTCAGCTTGAGAATGATTTCTCTCCCTTTAAAGGCGTACACCGGAGGCCGCGTTGGTGCCTGGCAATAGTTATCAATGGCATGGGTCCCATTCCTTAAAAGGTGTCTTCAACAGGCATTGTGGGGATGCCAGGGCCCATAAAAAAGAGATGTATAGGTCTGTCCCACTGGTCCCTCTTACACATCTTAGCATAACGATACTTGCTTTCTTTTTCACATTTTTTCATTTGCCAGTCTTATTATACTTCAAAAGTACATGCTCTAGCCCACCCCCACCACCAATAGTATCACAATTCATTCTCCATTCTTTAAGCTCATAGGCTCATGGACTTTGTCCATCCATGGCACCGCTAGTTACATATTAAAGTCTGATACAGAGATTTCGAAATATTATTTTTTGGTAATAATGACAAAATAGTCAACTGGAACTAAAGCTAGTAAACCTAAAATGCACATTCCGAAATTTGAGATGGAATCCGATTGTTCGTTTTGAGGCAGTAAACCGTATGTGTAGTATAGTACTTACGTCACATAGGATAGGTGTATAAACAAAATTCCGGTCCGGAAGTTATAACAAAGTTGTGATTTTCTATATGAAGGAATTCGATTTAAGCTAGCCATTTCACACCAACCAAGAGCCCAGCTGGTTTTAGACCAGGATTTTTCTACCCACTGATCACATTGATCATGGTGGTTAGCCAGCTACAAGGGAAAGCAAATCGGAGGATAAGATCCCGCTCAGCTTTGCCTTTGTTTGACTATTTTGAGAAAAAGGCGTTTGGGGGGGGGGGGGGGGGAAACTCTGTTAGAAATCAAACCACTTTCACAGCACTTGAAAACCAAGAGAGTTGGACCCGCCTACATCAATCTCTTATGTGACCTTTACAGTGGTTGCCTCCTCCACCCTAAAGCTCCCACAAGGTACAGTGACAAGATCAAGTAGAGAGGGGAGCAAGATAGGGAGACAACATTTCACCCAAACTCTTCACCTCAGGCCTTCAAGATGCCATCATAAAGGAGATAAAAACTGGGAAGGAAAGAGGACTAAACCATTGTTGGTGAAAAATATCTCTCACCTTGATCTTTGCAGACGATATTATCCTGATCGCCAAGTCCCAGAGGAATTGGAAGCATGCTAAATGAAATTCACAGCACCAGCAAAACTGTCAGCATGCATGTTGGGAAACCAAAGTGATGTTTAAAGACACACCAGGAACTCAAGATAACTGTTAGACGGGAAAGTCATTGAAAGAGGTTCAACAGCTACATCTACCTTGGGAAGACAGTATGCCGCGATGGTGACTTACTGCCTGAGATCAGAATGGAATTGGACTAGGCTGTGGCAGCATTTGCAAGTGGAACATCTTGGAAAATAAGAAGACAAGTAGGGAGATAAGAGAAAAAAAGGTGTTCATATGCTACATTCTTCCTGTTATGACATACGAGCAGTGAACGTGGGATTTGAATAACACACGATGGAGATGATTGCAGTTGCACAGAGGGAAAGATGGAGCGAATCAGGCTTGGCATCAGGACTCAAAGATAAAAAGAGAAACTGCTGGATACGATCACAGACAGGCGGATTTACTGATAGTATCAACTGCATTAGGAGTGCCAAACATAGATGGGCAGGCCATGATGCTAGACTGCAGGATAACAGGTGGACCAACAGAGTGAACAGTGGACCCCCCAGAGAATGGACCAGACAGCCAGGACGTCCAAAAAAAAACAGATGGAGAGACGAACGAAATGACAAAACAACCTTGGTCCAACTTGGACAAGACTGGACCAAAATAGAATTCCTTTTGTGGAAGCATTCTTAGGGAGGGGTTCTCCATGTGAGTGATCAAAGCCCTGGTATGGATATATGGATTCACACAGTGATTAGATATGAGACAAGCATTATGTCGGACCAAAATAGAACATGTACCCACACCAACCCCAAAAAAATTGCAACAGAAGGTTTTGGCATTTCTGGAAGTATAAGGTCAGTTTAATAATATATCAAAAAGTTTGCGCAAAATCGAAGTCCCAGAAAACGTTCAAACTATGACATAAACAAAATGGCCGCCACCCGCCATTTGAAAAACATAAATCCTCATATCTCTGGACAATACATGAGCGAGAAAACGACAAACAAGATGTCTTTCCTACTAATTCTAGCATAAACAAATCCATTAAAATGGGGTTTTTATGAAGTGAGATATCATCTTACTCTCAAATCCAATATGGCCCGCAATCCGCAATGTTGAAAAGTACAAATCAAATTATTGTATCTCTGGTGCGGATGGGCCAAAATACAATAAAGGTGTTATTTTTTATTGAGGAATAAGAAAGATCTTAAAGATGTTGTTTTAAATTTGCGAGCAATCTTACATCTTCCAAAATGCGCCATTGTCCACCATTTTGAAAATAAAGAAAGAGTAAACCTACTTATATAGCATCAGGGACAGAGTTACAAGAAATTAGGTGTCATTTTCTATTAAATCCGGCATTACAAATCTATTCGAAAAAAATGACTATTTTAGTGGGCTATTTGTCCAAATTTGTAGCCATGTTGATTTTTTATTCAGCCCTTAAATCTATTTCATTTCAAATTATGGTGTTTACAGGATAATTGTTAATTCTAACAGTATAGCAAGAACAGTAGTTTCACATATCACATAAACCCAACTGTGGCCAAAGGACACCTTGTTTTGCAACAGCCGAGATCGACCACACTATTACCTATTTAGTGCTTCAAGTTTATCATCATTGAGGCTGGATCTTGTTCTTGTTTTGACAGAATGTCCACAAGCTGTGTAGTGTGCATTTCATTCTTTCTACAGGTTCATTTCATTTTGATGCATCTGAAGAAACAATGAATTGGACATTTCCTGTGGAAACTCTGGTGAGGACTTGTTCATGAGGGGGAAATCACTTCCCTTTGTCTATCCAGGCCCAGTCATTGAATTTTGACCATCAGTCTTGCACATCCATTGCAGAACTGTAATATGTTCTCCTCAGAGGGTTATGCAGGGGGGTTTTTGGTGGAAATATTTCAGGGTTTTATAACACCGAAGAGCATTTGGAGAAAACTACACTCTTTCAACCTGCATGTTCTATCTGGAGGCTCCTGAACTTCTTTGCCAACGATGCCTAAAACTCGAGTATAGACTCTCTGGCGTTCAGTACGATCTCATGACCTTGCACGTTGAGACACCAAGACTCTAAATGTCAGCTATCAGAGATATTTTCTTCAATGCCCACATC